>WBNM01026577.1:128449-167930 GCA_013399055.1 Ramphastos sulfuratus
AAACACAGTAACAACGCACAGAGTCAACTGCCGGGACCCGAAACACTGTAACAACGCACGGAGTCAACAGCTGGGACCCGAAACACAGTAACAACACACAGAGTCAACTACCGGGACCCAAAACACAGTAACAACACACAGAGTCAACTACCGGGACCGGAAACACAGTAACAACACACAGAGTCAACTGCTGAGACCCGAAACACAGTAACAACACACAGAGTCAACTGCTCTCCTCCTCCCTGAAAGGAGGCCAGAGCCAGGTGGGGGTTGGGATCTTCTCCCAAGGAACAAGTGATAGGGCAAGAGAAAATGACCTCGAGTTGCACCAGGAGAGGTTTAGGTTGGACCTTAGAAAAAAATTCTTCCCTGGAAGGGTTCTCAAACACCAGAACGCTCTCCTCAGGGAGGTGGTTGAATCCCGGTCTCAGGAGGCATTTAAGAGATGCAGAGATGTGGTGCTCAGGGACAAGCAGAGGAGGCAGGAAACCTGCGTGGATAAGCAGGTTGCTGCTGGAAAAACTCAGATGAAAGAGGGAAGTTCACACTTCTGGGGTCTGGTCAGTTGGGAAGATTATACTGTCCATAACATGTGGAGACACAATAAGGAATGCCAAGGCTCTCTGACTGAGGTGAAAGCAAACAAGAAGGGTTTCTTTAAATACATCAATAGTAAAAGGAAGGACAGGGGAAACATGGATCCACCATTAAATGAGTGCAGAGACATAGTAACAGAGGATGCAGAGATTGTGGGTGCCTCTTTTGACTCAGTCTTCACTGATGAAGACCAGGCCTCAGGAATCCCAGACACTGGAGGTAAGGGAGCAGAGCTGAAGGGAAGACAATTCTCCACTGGTCATTGAGGACTGGGTTACAGATCACTTGAATAAACTGAAAATGCACAAATCCACCTCCCCCATGGGGTGCATTTATGAGTGCTGAGGGAGATGGCTGATGTTACTGAGCCACTCTCCACTGTTTTTGAAAGATCATGAATAATGGGAAAGGTGCCTGAGGACTGGAAAAAACAAACAGTGTCACTCCAGTCTTGAAAAAAGGCAAGAAGGAAGACCCAGGCAATTAAAGACCGGTCAGCCACACCTCCATCCCTGGAAAGGTGGTGGAGCAGCTCATTCTCAAGGCCATCTCTAATGGCATGAAAGAAAAGAAGGTTATCAGGAGCAAGCAGCATGGATTTACTAAGGGGAAATCTTGCTTGAGTAATCTGATATCCTTCTACAAAAGACATGACAAGTGGATAGATGAAGGGAGAGCCATGGATATTGTCTACCTTGACTTCAATGAGGCTTTTGATACTGTCTCCATAACATACTCATAGGTAAACTCAAAAAAAAATGGGTTAGGTTACTGGACTGTGAGGCAGATTGGAAATCATCTTAACAACAGAGTTCAGAGGGTTGTGATCAACAGTGTAGAGTCCAGTTGGGGGCCTGTGACCAGTGGTGTTCCCCATAGCTCAGTACTGTGTCCAGTTTTGTTCAATATATTCATCAAAGACCTGAATGAGAGGATGGAGTGCACTGATGAACAGGAAGGGGTGGCTGATTCCCCGTCAGGCTGTGCTGCCATCCAATAAAACCTGGACAGGTTGGAGAGCTGGGTGAAGGGGAACCTCATGAAGTTCAATAAGGACAAGTGTAGAGTCCTGCTTCTTGGGAGGAATAACACCATGCATCAGTACAGACTAGGGGTTGTCCTGCTGGAAAACAGCTCCATGGAGTCCTAATGGACAGCAAGTTATCCACGGGACAGCGATGTGCCCTTGTGGCCAAGAGGACCAATGGGATCCTGAGATGCATCAAGAAAACTGTGACCAGCAGGTCAAGGGAGGTATCCAGTTTTAGGCTCTCCAAATCAAGAGAGATGGAGATCTACCGGAAAGAGTCTAATAGAGGTCTTGTAATGCCAGGACAAGGGGCAATGGGTTTGAACTGGCAGAGGGGAGATTGAAACTGGATGTCAGGAGGAAGTTGTTTGCAGTGAGGGTGGTGAGACACTGGCACAGGTTACCCAGGGAGGTTGTGGATGCTCCCTCCCTGGAGGTGTTCAAGGCCAGGTTGGAGGAGGCCTTGAGTGACCTGTACTAGTGGGAGGTGTCCCTGCCTATGGCAGGGGGTTGGAACTAGATGATCCTTGAGGTCCCTTCCAACCTTACTATTCTATGATTCTATGATTTCCAACCCCTAGCATTCTATGATTCTACAGTGATCTATAAAATCCCCAAATCATGAGAAAGAGAATAAATTTTTTAAAATCTCCCCCAAAATATACACAAAGGAAACAAGGTAAAAACAAAACAAAACAAAACCCAACAAACAACACAACACTTTTTAAATAAACATTTTCTCTCAGAATTAATAGAGAAAGAATGTTTAGAGAAATATTCAAAATTATATTATTTCTGCTACACTTCACCTTTAAAAGACTCTCTCTGTGACTAATTAAGCTACTTTGACAGAAATGCTCATTTCAAGACTCCCTGTATCAGACTAGAAATTCCTGTGTATGGTGAACCTTCATCCTTTATAACAAATTTAACAGTGGACCTTAGTACTGTGCCACTATTAAAAGCATAGTGATTGGGCATTAAAAGGTCATGCTCATTTTCTAAGCTTTCCCTGTAGAAAACATGTATTTCTACTGTGTCTGCATTGTAGCTTTAGAGGTGCATTCACCACAATTTTCTGAGCTGTGTGGTTATAATCTTCCTTTTTGTTTACTTATCAATGATGTTAATTCTTTCTGGTTTCAGCATTTTATTTTCTTCCTCCTCTGAAGATATTTCAACAGGCAAAGAGGTACACTTAGTACTTAAATATGTAATGCTGCTTCATCTTCAGCTCTATACGTATTTGTCATTATTCAGGTTAAGAATTTCTACTTCTTTCATAAATCAGCATTTTTTGTATGCTAACTGAATTGTATGTGGTACTATTTTCATTTTAAAGATGAAAATAAAAGTTAGCATCAATCAGAGCGTGGGTATTAAAAATGCTTTTCAGCCATTTGATTAAAATGTTTAAATCGGTAGAGGAGAGATTTAGACTGGATGTTAGGAGGAAGTTCTTTCCAGTGAGGGTGGTGAGACACTGGCACAGGTTGCCCAGGGAGGCTGTGGCTGCTCCCTCCCTGGAGGTGTTCAAGGTCAGGTTGGACGAGGCCTTGAGTGACCTGTACTAGTGGGAGGTGTCCCTGCCTATGGCAGGGGGTTGGAACTAGGTGATCCTTGAGGTCCCTTCTAACCTTACCATTCTATGATTCTGTGATTATTTCTTGATATTTCTCCATGTATTAAAATGCCTCCAAATTTGGTACTGTTAAACCATGTAATGCCAGAAATGTTGAAAGATCACTCTGATAAAGAATAGGTCTTGGAGGGCACAAAGAATACTGAAGCCACTAGTATGATAGTTATATTACTTTCTCTATGAGCTGGGATTGTTTAGCCTGGGGAAGAGGAGGCTCAGGGGAGACCTTCTTGCTGTCTACAACTACCTGAAGGGTGGTTGTGGCCAGGAGGAGGTTGCTTTCTTCTCTCAGGCAACCAGCACCAGAACAAGAGGACACAGTCTCAAGCTGTGCCAGGGGAAGTTTAGGCTGGAGGTGAGCAGAAAGTTCTTCACTGAGAGAGTCATTCCCCACTGGAATGGGCTGCCCAGGGGGGTGGAGGAGTCACTGTCCCTGGAGGTGTTCAAGGCGGGTTTGGACGTGGCACTTGGTGCCATGGTCTAGTCTTGAGGTCTGTGGTAACAGGTTGGACTTGATGATCTTTGAGGTCTCTTCCGACCTTGATGATACTGTGAAAATATTTTACACCAGCTAGGTTTCCATTAATCACTGTCGGCAGCAGAAACCAATTCCCCATTCCCATAATACACCATTAATTTATGTGATGCACCCCACTTTGTTCAGGAATGTGGCATTTAATGACATCCAACAGGAAAAAAAAACCCAACCCTGCTAATTCGAGTGCTGAGATTTCTGTTGCACTCCTTTATGTCACTATTACACTACAGGCAACATAATCCATAATGCAGAAATGCCAGCAGTCTTTGGTCTGGCAGGGTCCCCATCTTTACTAGATCTTTATCAAGTAGTATTACAAGTTGAACTCTTGGCAGCATCTTTTGGAACTCTTGGGAATTTTAGCACTTCCCAATCAAAGGGTCCAGATAACCGACACAGTATAATGCTTCAGGGCTATTTCTTGAACTGTGATACCTCACAGAACATGATACTGGCATTTGGTCACAATGTCTTTTTTTGATATTTAAGATTGACACTTGCTGCAATTACTCTTTCTGCAAGATTCTACTCCAGAGATGCTCAGCCTCTCAAATTACTGACAGCCCTGCCACAAACCTGACTTTGTTCTCTTAACCAGCTACTCCCCATGGCATGTCATTAAAGGGATATTTTGACTGAAAGCAGTACTGCCAAATACCTTTCTACTCATAAACTGGTTTGTCATTCCACTCCTGGCTGTCTTTGCTGAATGACACACAGATTTGGATGTAATCCAATTAACAAGTAGAGCAATTAATACCACAAACTATCTTCATGCTAACTTTGAGACAAAGTGTGAAGCATTTTCCAGTGACGTGAAATCTAAACAGTGCATTAACAATTCTTACATTCATGCAGCCTCTTTCACCAGCTCCTCCAGCATCTTAAAAGCTGTGACTTGTAACCAGTTACTGTTTCTCATGCAATCTCTATGAGAATTCCACCAGGGTTCTTGCATCTATACTCGAGTCAAAACTTATTTATATGGAAGACAGAGATACTATCCTCATCTGCCTTAGGATCTAGCTCCAGTTTAACAAGTTACAGTAACAAGAAAGGACCAGTCAAGGGAACTGAGTTGTTCGGGTTTTTTGTTTGTTTGTTTTTTGGTGGTTTTTTTTGTTTGTTTTTTTTTTTTTTTGGGGGGGGGGGGAATNTTTTGGGGGGGGGGGTGTGGGAATGTTTCTATTGGGGTGGTCAGTTCTGAAATATCATCCTGGGCACAAAGTTCAGGAATTTTTTCAAATATACTACTTCATCTTTTGAGAGGAGTCAAGGATACTATGTAGACATCTCTGGCAAGTTCATTATCAGTCCAGTGTGTTTAATACTAGAATTCTTTTATATTCTGAGAGAATGGTCCAAACTATAAAACAAGTTTCCTCCATTTGACTTTTCTTGAAGCTAAAGTTGGGTAAAATATCACTTGTGATAATTTTACAAAAGGAAGATTTTTGATTATTGAAACATCCTCCCAGGGCAATTTTGAGCTTGACTTACTGCTATGATAAGCATCAGGGGAGGAAAAAAAAAAAAAATCAGCTCCTTAAAGAGGAGAAACTGTGTCATGCCCACCTTTTAAAAAGTGAGTCTCCCAGGATCAAAGCAGAACCCAGTAAAAGCTTCAGAAAAACTGTGCTGTTTTACATTAGGGCTGAATTTAGCTCCAAATCTTTGGCTAAGATTTTCAAAGGTAGCAAAAGAGGCTGAAAAACAAGGACAACACAAGGTCACTGTGTTGGAACAAAAATGACTGATAAAAGCTTGCCTTTTTTTTTTTTTTTTTTTCCCCCTCAGGTGTTCCAAAGTTAGTTAGTCAAAATGCTATTTAACTATACGTCAAGAAACAAGGAATATAAGACAACCGTGGTTCAAAAGAACTGAAGGACGAACTCTCAAGAAAATCAGCTAAACAAACAAAAAGGAATCATTACATCAGCTGCCTGCCCTAACTGTGGCTACACTCACTTTTGTCCTTGGACAAAACAACTCTTCTAGATGAGTTATTTTCCTAATTCGTCCTAGCCAGCATTGGATGGTTAATTTCTTGGCAAATATATGAAAGATATTTTGGGAGACTTCTATGGTATCAGCACCACACCAAACAATTCACTGCATCCCAGGATATGGACTTAGGCTTGACCACTTGATGCCAGTTGACACAATTGTTAAAGTACTCAGTAGGTATCCAATGACCTATTGTGTGTCCTGAAAGGCATTCCTGCTGACAATCGGCCTGAATTTCATCCCATTGCCAAAAGGCATGGGCAAAGTACGGTTTATTTACTGTAGAGATGTTCTCACTTTCATATGTTCCTAGAACAAACAGCATATCTGTACTTTTTAACATTAAATATTTGGTCTTGACTAGCTCCTTTCATTCCACTTGAATTTCCATTCAGGCCTGGAAACAACAGACCTCAGCTTGGTCTCATGGACAGTTGTGAGAAGGATCAGAAGTGACTTGAAACTTGTAATCTTACAAAGGCAGAAAGGCAGTTTTCTGAGATACTCAGTTCAGCAATTACATAATAAAGAAACTTGGACAAGCATCCCTGAGTATATGCTGAGAAAAATACCCTAATTCCCCTCTAAAAATCTAATGAGACATCCCTCTTACTGAAAGTTCTGCCTGTAAATCTGAATATAAGCCTTGGGTTTATTTTGGATATTTTCTTATAGAATCATAGAATGGTAAGGTTGGAAGGGACCTCAAGGATCACCTAGTTCCAACCCCCTGCCATAGGCAGGATTTTTCCACTGTCCTTCCTCTTCTCCCCTAAATGTCAAGCTTTCTTACAAGTATTTGAACACTCACAAGAATATTATGAAAAATAAAGAAGGGAAAGAACTCTTGTTTTGGGTTACTTGGATACTAGTCACTCTGGCACACTGGCTCCCTACAACATGTTCCATGTAGTCAAGATTGTATTGATTTGCCCAGACTATTTTTACAGATCCTTGCAATACCCCTCACTGAGATGTAGTTGCAATCAAAGAGCTATACACATCCTAGAATATCCAGAGGTCCTCAGTCATTTTCTCTTTTCTTTCCTATATATTTCTAATCCATGAGTTACAGACATAACTGTATGTGGTTGCTTACCTACTAGATTGGCCTCATGACAATACATTTCAATGTGTTATACTTTCTGTATAAAGATGAAGTAAAAACCAAAACACAGATCAGTCCTATTCTGAAGAGACAGTAAAGAAAGTAGACACATTTCTTGAGCTGCAGAACACTTAGCACCAATACATGCAATAGAAAAATGAACTCCAGTTCACTTGAGACCAAATTCTAGTGCCTTGGCACAGTTAGTCCAACAGCTAGAGCAGTACTATGACAGAGCATAAATCAGATCTTAATCATTTCATCCCTTTTTTTTTTTTTTTTGGAGAAGCATGACTGCTAGGATCAGAGCACACCAACTGGGACACATCATTTGATCACTTCTATTTCCTAAAGCTTGAGGCTTAAAGGGGACCTTAAACCATTGGCTATGTTTGAGTTAGTAAATTCTTTAACACTGAGACCAACAGACAAAGAGCAGCCCACATCTACACCAATAATTATCCTACCCACTGAAACAGGAAGGCCATGTCCAAACTGCTTACTAGAAATGTTTCCCAGCCTGTGCCACCCTCAGACCTGTTGGATCAGCCATAGGCATGTTATTTTAACACAGTCTAGAAGTACTCAAATAATAGCCTCCAAGAATAGCTTCCCAATTACCACATTTCATAGTCACCACAGAACTGGACATATCAAGCAGAAATAAAACTGAACTATCATTTTTTAAAATCTAATTGGTTCTCCTTTTACTTTGCTGATTGAGGTCTTTAAGGTAATCACAGCATGGCATTTTGTTCAGCCTTCAATACCACAGATTCTTTATCCAGTTTTCAATGTCTTTTGGGGGTTGCAAAAGTCTGAACTGTAAGAAGTAGTCAATCATCAGCTCAGCCAATATTCAGTACCTAGAGCAAAAATCAACTTCTATTCATTATATGCCTTTTTACAAATTACACATTCCTCTTTCTACCACATTGTAGTGGTGCATATATTTAATTGCTCATGGTTTTTGAGTGAAGCATAGGATTCACAGCTAGGATGGAATAGAACAGTCTTAATGATGAAGAAACATCAGAAGTCATAGCTAATCATTTCTGTCCCATCTTCAGAAAGAAAGAGAACAATACAACCTATTAGTTATAGCACCAACTTGCAATTGTTTTGCCCAGGGTGGATAGCAGATGTATCAGCTTGTTTTCACCACTCTAATCCTGAGCACTGGCCAAATAGTAACACTTTTCCTGGTACTCTACAGTATTCCAGTGTATTCTGTACTTCACATTTTGGAATTTTTGAGTTTTTTGGTTTTTTTTTTTATTCTGCTGAATGAAGAGCACAAACTCATTGCTTTTGTGTGTGCTGAACAACAGATGTTTTTCTCATCTCTGTCCAGTAACTGGGCTATGTCACTGTGTTGCTCTCCATAAAAAGAGGAAAAATACATTTTTAACTTTCTTATTGTCCTTTCATATGGCTTTATCCTGGTTGCTTCAGTGGCTGTTATCAACTTTCTATACTTCATAACTTCTGAACTGTATCAATTGCTGTTAGTGTCCCTTTTCCTATTCATTATAAATTGCTTTTTTATTTCTAATCTCTGCTTTCACTTCAACGCTGAGCCAGAAAAGGCTTTTAGGTTTTTTTTCTTAGCTGTAGAGTCATGGATTTTGGACTTTCTAATGTACCTTTACTTTATAAGAACCCTCAATTTTCAGCCACACTTGTCATGCTCTTATGTTTTTTGTGGAGATCATATCACATTCTTCCCATTTTTGCTATACATAAAGTTTGCTCCAGGTTTTAGTGGTTTTCCTCCTAGGATCCTTTCTCATGGATAAACAGCTTCAGACTTGGAGCTGTTGCTCCAGAGATACATTATGTCCTCAGAATAAGCTAACTAGTACCACTAGCTGCTGTTTTCTAATGACACTGCTAGAAGGGCTGACAGATGAATGTCTGCATCACTATCTGAACTATCTGATTTACTGTCAAGCTGCCACAAAACCTTGCCAGCTACCCAGGAACACGCTCTTTAAGCACATTTATATGTATCAATATCCTGCCAATGTCCCACCCTTAAAATAAAACTAAATAACTCTAATGTCAACCTTGAATCACTGATAATAAGTAGGCTCTTTTGGCACCTTTAGCATTTATGAGATATACAGCAACAGTATATCTAGGTTCGAGGTAAAGAAAAGTCCAAAGGAAAACTTGGTTCTCTGGAGCTCAGGATGGATTATGTTTCCAAACAGCTTCTCTCTCTGCAAGAAGACATATTCAGGTTTTGAGTACCTTTGAGCAGAAGTGTTGATGGAGAGCACCCTGAAATCCAGATCTGAATTTCGAATCCTAAGACCTTCAATTTTTCAAGTCACTTAGAGGAAAATGGACAATTACCGATTTTATGAGGCCCTTGGGAAAAGTTCAGAAAGTGTGAGGTTATATTTGAAAATTGTTTGCAAACAGAAAAGGTGCCTTAAATTGCCTCTTCAGTTCACAGAAATAATAGGTTTCAGCAGAGTTAAGATGCTAGGAGTTTTAGAAGTGTCACTGAAAAAAAAAAATAATGGAAAGTGCTCAAAATGTTGGTACATCCTTGTAGCTCAGAGTGCAGTATATGCCTATTGTCACCTCTATGCACTAATTACAGTGAATGGAAAAGGGCAACAATAAATAAAAACCAGATGGGGAAATGTCATCCTGTTAATCCAACTCTGTATCCTTCTAATTCACAGGAAGCATTTTATTTCTGGGTCACAATGGTTGGTGCTAGAGCATATTTTATATGCTGGGAGTTTTCACAGAAGAGGGAGTTCTTACATTACATCTTTTCCTGACATTTTCTAACATTGATTTTTTTTTTCCCTATAGAAGAGTGTGTAGCATCCACACATGAACCAGCCTAGAAATGTGGACTAACATTATTGAGCACAGGAAGGACATGGAAGTGTTGGAGCGGGTCCAGAGGAGGGACGCAAAGATGATCAGAGGGCTGCAGCAGCTCTCCTATGAGGATAGACTGAGGGAGTTGGGGCTCTGCAGCCTGGAGAAGAGAAGGTTTCCAGGAGACCTTAGAGTACCCTTCCAGTATCTGAAGGGGGCTACAGGAAGGCTGGGGAGGGACTATTGACAAGGTCTTGTAATGCCAGGACAAGGGGCAATGGGTTTGAACTGGCAGAGGGAAGATTTAGACTGGATGTTGGGAGGAAGTTCTTTACAGTGAGGGTGGTGAGACACTGGCACAGGTTGCCCAGGGAGGTTGTGGCTGCTCCCTCCCTGGAGGTGTTGAAAGGCAGGTTGGAGGAGGCCTTGAGTGACCTGTACTAGTGGGAGGTGTCCCTGCCTATGGCAGGGGGTTGGAACTAGATGATCCTTGAGGTCTCCTTCCAACCATACCATTCTATGACTTTTCAACTTAGAAAGTATCAAGTTTACAGGTGCCTGCTCATGA
The DNA here is from genome assembly GCA_013399055.1 of Ramphastos sulfuratus. NCBI lineage: Eukaryota > Metazoa > Chordata > Aves > Piciformes > Ramphastidae > Ramphastos > Ramphastos sulfuratus. The sequence continues at coordinate 138,787 of WBNM01026577.1, forward strand.
CATGTTGCTCTTAGTACATCCATCATGAGTACTCAATAAGGGAGAAGAACAACAAATTTGGTATAGAATCAAATCACTGGTGTCTGCTTACAACTCACAAGGGGACCAATTTAAAAGTGCTCAACAGCCAAGCCTCCTGTGCCACTCCCCTTCAGACTGTTGGATTTATCAACCTCAATAACCTCATTACCTTGCTTTGGATGGCATCAGCTCACAGATCTGCAAATCTGTGAAAAGGCATTTTAAGAGACCAAGCACAGCCCACCCAAACACATCATCACTGCTCAAACTCTCAATGTTCAGATGTTCCTAGCTGCCTATAGATCATTAATTCAATATTAGCATTTTCAATGTAGCAATGGTAAGAACGGGGTCTTTTGAGTGTCAGAAACTCTGATTTGCACATATACACAAGGAAAGCAGTATGAAAATGCACCTAAATCAACATCATTCTTATCACAATATTGATAACAGTCATTTTAGACCTTTACTCCAGAATCTGAGAATTCAGTCCATTTACAAATACTAAGGAGTAGAGGGTAATAGTGCACTTGCTGGAGTTAAGTACTGGGAGAGGATATGCACCTTGACCAGGACAGAAAACAACTCTATAGAAGAAACAAAAGCAGATCACTTTTCAATTAAACTCTCACACTCTAAGCAGCATGACCCATCTTCCCTGATAATGTTCTGGGGACGAGGGCTGTGCACTCTGCCAGAATATGTGCAGTGAATACTACATTTTACTTGTCTACTTTAGGAGGGAAAAAAAAATTAAAATTAAAAATAAAATCTATTTTAAGAGTTCTGTAGGGTGCTTTTAATTTACTTTAGAAATAACCAAAATTTAGGTGATGAGGGATTGAGGTGCCAAATCTAATGTACTCCAGGCCAGGAGTTCTGTTAAGAACTACCAACAACAGACATGTATTTGAAACCATTTTGACCATGGTAGATTCTCTAATTTAATTTCTCCAAAACACCTCAATTCTTCCACGCTCAGCCCTCATAAATTCCAAGTTTGGATCAAACACAGNCAGTGAATATTACATTTTACTTGTCTACTTTTAAAGGAAAAAAAAATTAAAATTAAAAATAAAATCTATTTTAAGAGTTCTGTAGGGTGTTTTTAATTTACTTTAGAAATAACCAACATTTAGGTGATGGGGGATTGAGGTGTCAAATCTAATGTACTCCAGGCCAGGAGTTCTGTTAAGAACTACCAACAACAGACATGTATTTGAAACCATTTTGACCATGGTAGATTCTCTAATTTAATTTCTCCAAAACACCTCAATTCTTCCACGCTCAGCCCTCATAAATTCCAAGTTTGGATCAAACACAGCAGAACTGCAGATCTAGTAGCTTGTGATCCAATAAAAGAATCAACCCCCAAGACCCCTCCAAAATGACTTGCTCACTCTCCAAATTCCCTTTTCGATGGCAAGAATAGATTATATTTAGCTCATGTTCCATTAAAAATTGGCTGTCTTTAAACAAGGGGCTGTTTTTTATTCTTTCTGTCTTCAGTTATATAAGACTTCACTGCTGTCTTCACTATGATAACACTCCAACAGTCTAAAAAAATACATTTCAGGTGTTCAACATGAAGGAGGTTGTGTGAGTTTAACCTTCCTTGGGATCCTTGTGTGCTTTTTGTATTTAATACTTGTTTTATCTGAAGCCTGTGGAGGTTCTAAAATATTAGAAGACACACTTTCTGAGAACTACCTTTCTAGTAGCCTGAAGATATAGCCTTGATGTTGGGCAACAAAGTTATTCTCTGTAATCCCCTTGATGTTGTAAATGAAAAAGAGGATGGAGCTAACATCATCTGAACTTTGGGCAAACCATTTGCTCAAAAGCACCATCAAAGAACCAAGGCCTGCCCAAAAAAAAAAAAAAAAAAAAAAAAAAAAAAAAAAAAGAAAAAAAAAAATGGGAAAAAAAAAATTCCAAAGCATACACAAAATGAAATTGGTGCAAATTAACTTCGTTGTATTTGAAGACCCATACGAAACAAAACCCACCACAGTCTATAAAGGAAAGTCAGAGAAGACAAGGATTGAAGTTGTGGCTTCACAGTAGCCATCTTTTAACAGCTTTCCTTTTTCAACACTTTAACCTAAAAAAAAAAAAAAAAAAGAAAAAGAAAAAACTTCCCATTGTTATGCCCCTATTCAACCTTCATTCGAAGTCATTCACTATGCATTAATTACCACTTTCTTCAATGCACCGGGAAGCTCCCAAACATGCTCCTGTTTTCAAAGAGGCACACTTCCATGGCTCAGCTTTTTATATGCAGAGCCTGCTGAATTTTTTTTTCCTCTGCATACTTTGAGATTCCCCTAAATTTTGCATACTGTAACTGTTCAGAAAGGGAGGGGTGAAAAGACAAAAGGCTGATTTCATGCTTCCAGAACAGTTGTTTGCATCTCTTTCATTTTTCTTTCCAGCTGTGAGAAGCAGCAGAAGGTTCTTTAGCAGGTGTCCTGCCTGCCCTATGGTAATTTTTAACTTTCCTTCACTTTCTTTTATGTCTGTTGCATTCGTAGAGACATTTTCTTTCCTTTCAGTGCTTTATTGCTGTTTTTTCCTTTCTTTTTTTCCCCCCCTTTAAACAAAATATCTGAATTTCCCCTGTTATATCACTTTGTTCAGCTGTGATCTCAGATTATAAAAGTGAGCAAGGGAGAAATGCTCAGAAATCCCAATATATAGATTAAATCTCAGCTGTTTCCTATTCATTTCGCAGACTTTCATCAGTGCTGAACTGCACAAGTGCCACACAGACACAACTGTGACAACATGACAGACAAAACCATCTCTGATATCAAAACACAGCATCTATACCCTTATCTTAAATCATATAACCTCTCTCTTTTTAGCCAGTGTCCCAGTCTCTACATGTCAATGATTGTAAGGACTCCCATGGGCTGCAGGTGTGAATGAAATTAAGCATTCACCTGTATCTTTGCAAGGTTACACAAAAAAAAAAAAAAAAAGCTTGATCAAAAGTGTTTTTTTCTTCAAAGAAAAACAATTATTTTCCAAACTAAAACTGATTTAAGTTCTCTGAACCTATTTCGGTTTTGTTTACAAAGCCTCTACACGTAAGAAAACATTGTGGAAACAAAAAAGAAAGGAAAGAGGAGAAAATAAAATACAGAGAACTATGAAGCTTTTGAAGAAATTCAAACACCTCCATCAGGGGGAGTTGTTCTGAGAAGAGAAACTCGCTGCAGAGGACAGGCCCACATCTTTTTCCAAGTGTAATATGCTCTCTTCTTAGGGTGCAAACACACAACGCTAATCAATGCTCAAAGTGCATTTTGATACAGAAACCTACAGTATTTTTGTAGCCCTATTCTGCACATTTTATTCCAACATGTATAAACTAAACAACAGATTACTTGAAGCTAAGAAGGATTGTTGTTGATTTTATCAAGGTGAAAAGGTCACTGCCATCTCCATAGCGTTATGGCCCTCCCAGTTTGAATAATCACATCACAGCATAAATGCTGCTGTCTTCATCTCTTACAAAAGACCTCATTCAGTGAAAATCATGCAGATGATTTTTAATAGATACTGATGCACTTTAGTAATTTTCAGCATTGTGCAAACGTTGTATTACTACTCTTACTGATACAGCCAGCAAGCATTGTAAGATATAACTTCTATTTCAATGATTGCAAGGTGAGTAAACCCAAAGATTTTCTTATTTTACTTCCTTTCCCTTACTCAGTATAAAACCATATAGAATAGGGTTTTTTTCCACAGCAGAAATTGTTTACATTAAAAGATAAGACTCATGATATCTCTCTCCTGTTTAAAGACTAAATTGAAAATTAAATACAGAAGAGGAAAATAATATGGTCATCCTTTTTAACAGTGTATCTTTGAGTTTATTCATCCAAAAAACACATTAAGTATCCAGTTTATTTTTGTGACATTTAACAATAGAAACCTGATGTTTAAAAAAAAAAAAAAAATCCTATCTNAGTGGGAGGCGTCCCTGCCTATGGCAGGGGGTTGGAACTAGATGATCCTTGAGGTCTCCTTTCAACCTTACCATTCTATGAAATCAGGAAGTGGGTGCCAAAAAAGGTCTCTGAAAAGAAAAGTTGTCTTTTTACTGAAGAGGATGGGGGGAAAAAAGAGTTACTATTCAATCAACATGGTTCAAGTGAAAGGAAACTTTCATATAAGAAAATATTTCTATTACAGAAATATTTACAACTATTTTTAATTAATGCTTTTTAATAGTATCCTAAGTGATAGAAATATGGAAATATATTTGCCTATTGTTGGATCGATTGGTTTTTATAATACTTTAATAAATAATTTTCTAAAATAGAATTTTAGAAAATTTTGTTAATAATTTAAAGAAACCTTACTTTTGATATGGAAACCTTACTTCTTCTACAGAAAAATACTAGAGAGTGCCTTCTCCTTTTCTACTTTTTCAAGTATGCCTGAAAGCTTTCACATGAATTTGGTTCCCATGCTACACATTTGTACCCACATCAACTTACTGGTTTTACATTTAAAATTAGTGAAGCTGAGGACACACTGCCAATGGTCATTATACCCCTGCTGCAGGATCAGACCACTGGATGAATCCACACTCCTTCTGCACATGCTTCCAGGGACTTCTAATTGCAGTCATCTGCAAGCAACTGTGAAAGCTGCAGTCCCTTGAAGACAGTTAAACATACAGGTCATGGGTTGCAGAATCACAATCTTGTTCTGTATCTGCTTCTCTTGGACTATGCAGATTGTATCTAATGATGAGCTCAATAGACTTAAAATAACAATGAGAACAGCCTCTTTGTTTCACAATTACATATTACTCAGCATTATAGCATTCTGATTCACAGCTAGGATTTCTAGGTACTACAGTTACATAAACAATTTTTATCAGTCAAAATTCTAGGATGCCTTCTATGTCTGAGGAAATCCCTTGACTGCCAATGAGCACACAGTAGGACACTCTACCAGTGAAGGATCTGATTTCCCATATCTCATCTCCCAGCATTATGAGGTAACAGAGATGATGTACAGACTTTGATGGATCTTCTTTTGGTTTGCTAGAGAGTGAAGATTTTGATGTACCTACTGATCACAGACTGTATCTTACAATACTTTATAGCCTGAAGAATGCCACCACCTTTGAGTGACCAAGAATTGCTCAGATTGGGAGAGAAGAAACCCATGCAGTTATACCATGGAGCATTTAATCTCATTTATTAGATTTTCCCATAATAGCTCAACCCTAAATAAAAATTTGTTTACAAACCCTTATCTAAGCTGCTGAGTTACAGTAAGCCAATTTTACCACAGTTTCTGAATGGCTAACATTCTCCTACAGCCACAACTAGTGAAAACAACCATTTCAACCTTCTTTTTAAAAGGGGGCCTAGCTATCCAGTTTTCCAGGAATACCTTAGAAAGACAGAAGATCCCACAGGTTATAATCAGAGCAGAAAGAAACATCCCCTAAACTATATACTATTTTAAGCCATGATAGAGTCCCACTAAAGAATATTGTAACACTTGGACTTCACAGTCCTGAAGGCAATTATGACTTACAGCCAGAAGGAATGGCAGGGTGGTTTCTGTTTGCAGGGTAGACACACACAGCAACCAATTACTGTCCCTAAAGCATCTGCTGAAAGAAATCCCCATAGGTTTCTACAGTCCCAGAGAGCCACTAGACAGGCATTGGCAAAGCTGGATGCACTCAGAGGATGGATCAGGAGAGAATGTTTAAAAGGATACCACCACAGGCTCAAAAGAAATCAATCATGCAAATTACCTAGAATCCCAATCTCCCTCTTTCCCCACCCATCATTCTAACTTCAGTGTTTTCCTGATAGTTTGTAGTAGGTCCTAAGCTTTCTAAGTAAATGTAAGTAACCAGAAACAATTTATACTATTTAATTTCTTAAATCAAACAAAACAAGAATGTATTCCTATTACAAAGGGTACATTCAAAAATAAATCTGGGGGGGGAACCCTTTCTTATGAGAAACAAGGCAATATGTTCAGACAAAAGGTCTTCTGGCAGCCTTTCACTATTATTTTCCACTAATGCATACTTTCACAAATTATAGAGTGCCACAGAGCACACTCCAGTCTGCATGGAGCAAGTGTCTTTCAGGAAGAGGTACCAAAGGGCCTATTAAAACTGAGCATTTAACCAATTTAAAAAAAAAAAAAAAAAGGAAAGATCTATATTTGGTTTATGTTTTGGTACAGAAGGTAAAATAGCTTCTGTTGTTTTCATTGCTCTGCTGCCTTTAAAGAGAAGGGTAATTAGAAAATGTGAATCTGCTTCTGCATTTGGTTGCAAACAAATTAAAATTAATTTTAATTTTCAGAGTAAATGGAAAAATCTGCTACCTCATGTAGAGACAGCACCATAGCCATGAACTATAGCTCTTCTGGAGGGCTGTGCCTATCAATTCTAACCCAACAGCATTGCTGTTGGTGCTAGTGAATGGCCAAAATATCCAATAACCCAGGTAGGATTGCAGCAGTTTCTGAGTAATGACAGCAGAATTGTTTAGGTTAGTGTGCATGGAGAAGAAAATCTGACATCAAAAACCTGCAGTCTAATCATCAATTGATTCTCCCCCTTTACTCTGCTCTCCTCAGACCCCATCTGGAGTCCTGTGTGCNCATTTTTCCCTCCAGGTACACTGTGACCATTCCCTTTCTCTGCATAGACACTCCAATCCTTTTAAACCAGCTGTTTCTGGAGGACACAAGGTCTTATTTTCTGCTGAAGTGAACTTCCAGGCTCTTGCCTGTGTTTTAAAGACACAAGCTATCTTTGCAGAACTCAGAAAAGGTCCCTTTTCGGATTATCAAGCAGAATTTTTGCACAGGAGGATCAAGAAAAGCTTGAAGCTCCCTCTTCAGATAACAAAATTTGCAACTTCCACCTGAACCTCAGCAGTTGGCGGTCACCTCTGCCAACACTATGCACAAAAAGAAGCTGGCTTCTGACCCCTGGGCCTCACACGCAGCACTTAAAACTAACAGCATTATACTTGGCAGTTCTTAGGGGTCGTGTTTGTTTGCTGCTTCCCCTCTGAATTGCTGCTGTTTGCTTTGCTGAAGCCCTTTTTTAATGCAGTTCTAGCGCATGTAGATGGTGATGTAGGCATTTACACACGCACGCAGTGACAAGATTTGAAATACATCCATAACTTGTTAATAATCAGGCCAAATTTTAAAAGCATTGATGCACACCAATTTTATACATATAGGTATAAAATAAAAAGTGAAAGACTAAGAAAGTAAGAACCAAACACAGAGACAGAAACAAGCAAATCTGTTCACTGCAGTGCTGTAGCTAGCTCACAAGACTAGAAGCTAAGAGACTGGAGGGTAGAGCTCTGCTGCTGAACTCTTATTCATGTTTCATTTAAACTCACCAGCACTGACCTGAACTAAAAGTACCGAAGCTGCAGGGAAGGTAATCTTCAAGGCTAGGAATTGTAAATCCTTACATTGTTCCACTAAATCAGCCTCTTCAGCTTCTCCAATTTAAACTGCAAAGTCTTTGGGGCAGGCACTTCCTAGCACCTTTTTTAGTGTCCAGCACAAAGTAGTCTATTATTTCTTAGGCCATTCTTGGTGCTATTGTAACATAATTAAATATACTGTTTTCAGTGTTTATGTTGAACTCATTCACCTTGACTGTGAGTTTGTTGTCACTTCTTTCCATCTTAAATATTTCTGTGTCAGTGATTACATTCTCATTTAAAGTCAAGAACATGCTTTTGAAGCAAAGCAGCTGCTGTCCTCGTTTACACTGCTTTAGTTCCCAACACCTTCACCTTAGAGCACGCACACTGGGCTTCTTTTACGTGAAGCTGAATTGGAAGAGGTAGTTCATAGTCTCACTTCTAATTTCATATGTCAATTTATCACATCATTCATGGACATGTAGGTCCATGGGGATCTAAATGCCAGATGGAGTTTTGGACTACTCAGAATATATTGTGTGGAAGTCAGGTTCCCAGCACCAACCACTTTCATTTTGTGGTAGATATAACCTACAGCTTCTACATTTATACAGTCCCAAAAGTGTTTCCCAGGTACTTGTGAATTCTCTGTGAAGTAATGAGCTACAATTGCCTCTTAGAGAGAGGAAAGCAAATATGATGAAGGCTTCTTCTTTGTTATGAAGGAAGCTATGAACTTTTAACTTTTTTTTTTTTAAATCTTCTTTCCAAATTCTCTATTTACAATTGTACCTACAAAACATAAGCCTTTAAAATCAGTTCACTCAAATAGGAACCACTACTTTTAAATTGAGGCAGGGTCAGGTCTGAATGCCACAACTCTATCTTTAATCCAACTTTTCATCTTGCACTACTTATCTTCAGTACTACTGTGGCCCCATCAACCACTGCTGTATTTAGTAGATCTGTATACTCATGTGAAACAGGATAGAATATTATTAGTCCCCACAATTTTTATTTTTTTTTTAAACACAAAGGAAACAGACAACAAAGATGAATTCACCTGACAAAAGTTCATGCAAAGTTTGGTGACAAAGCAGGAATTCAGTCCAAATATCTGAAATTAACAAGCATTCTGTCCTTCCAAATTTGTTGTTTCAGCCTTCATTTCTGCCACAGCCCCTAAAATATTTAACTCCCAAGCTGTTTACACACCAAATGCATTGCTTTTTAAATGCCTATTCTCCTTCTATACTGAAGTTATTGCATTTCATTTCATATTTTCTTATTTGAAACATCTACACAATACAAAATGTGTTTCAGGTCTCAGTGCACTTCTGGATAGCAAAAGAACCTCATCACATACATAAATGTAAATTTGTTATTGTGGTCAATTACATGAGTATTAAGAGAACTGAGAGTAAACACTCATCTAGTGTTAATTGCAGCTGATTAAGGAATAGTAAGAACCAACAACCCCCTGAGTCTGACTGCGTTAATTGTGTGCTTATTTTCACCTGTAACCTATTACTACTTTTCCCATCATTAAAGAGGAAATCTCCCTGAATAAATGAGAATGATTTCCATGTTCTGAACTGGAAAAGACAAGAAGGTAAACACTGCACGTCACAAGCATAGCCAAATACTACAAAGGCTTAAAAAGAGCATTGCAGGGAAATGCACCATGAAGTAGTGATCACAGAGAATGGCAACAGAGGCTGATCCAAATGACATGCAACCACTGTACTCTGTCAAAAATCAGGACCTCTTACCTCTAGACTACAGGAAGGCTGGGGAGGNATCCTACCCAAGCCCTTAGCAAAACTAACTTGTTGAAAGAAAGGCCAGACAGACCAATTCTTCCTACAACTGGTTTTATAACTGAGTTTTGCTGTCACAGCTGACAGCAGTCTAAAGTATGTGCAATGCTATCTTACTTTTTAAGTCCTGTTCTAAGAAGCAAATCTCTGAAGGCCAGAAGATGTCATTTTGTGGAATAACGTCTGTATAATACAGACTCAAATTTTGTCCATTTAATCCTGCACTGAGCCTGAAAAATATTGTCTCAATCATGCATCTTCCCTAGATGGAAAATCCAGACTTGCTCGAGAGCTTATACCAATGGTTAGCTCTCCATTCAGCTATAAACCACAAACTGCTGGGTTCTTTTACTTCAGCTCCTCCTGCAGGGACAGGAGGAACAAATCATGGTATCATCAGGTCTGGCAAGCATGGGACTCTACTCATATCATGTCAAGGCCATACCCTGTTTGCACCAACTCACATAAAGCTTCTGTAGTACATGCCAAGTACTTTTCATTACCTTTTAGAAATGGTTATAAAGGTCAGAACTGGGGGGGAAAAAATCCAGATTAAAACAACAACAAAAAAAAATTGTCATGAAAATTGCCTTTTTTTTTTTTTTTTTAACCTATTCAGTTCCTCAGCTCTGACTAATACAATCCTATCACTTTTCAGCCAAGACAAACATTTCATCAGGTCTGTAACATAACTCACCAGCACCGCTTCTTGCAACCTTTCAGTAACCAAAGAGCTCAAGAGCCACCTAAAATCCCATCATCTTTACTGAGGGTACCTGTTCCTAGGCTAACCCAGCAGGACCTTGCTGCCTGTATTAGTTTGAGGAGCAGTGCTGGTACTTTTCCATCATAAAACTTTGCCATTGAATGAAGCATTTCCAATAAACTCTCTTTCTAAAGAAGCAATTTAGGTCATTAAATTATTTGCATAAAGGTCTTATATACAAATTTCCTGGTGTTCCTGATTTCCTACAACACATTATGCCTCTTAAGTTCTAGTTCTCTAGGAAAAGGCAGAAAGGAGTAGGTCCAAAAACTGTGTCCCCACATGCTGAGCCTTACCTCCCCACTCACTCAGGCTTCTCCCAAGTCAGCATCCAGAGAAATTCTGTAAGAGCTGCTAAGGTAAAGACCATCCAAGGGGTGTGGGGCCAAGGATGTCAGATGCAGATGACTGCCTGCTTTGCTACAGGAGTTACTGAGGCTTTGCAAAAAAAAAGGTCATCCCTCTTGGGAAACACCATCAGAGAATAATACCTACAAAAGGCTGCTGTAGCAGTATAAACCTTACAATGGGGTGAGAAGTACTCAAAAAATTAATTGGATTCAGAAGCTTAAAAACTATTTCCCCATGGCAATGGAAATGTTTATTTAAATCTACTTAAAGTCTGAAAGCCACTGACTGTAAGCAAATAGGCAGGCACATGTGCACGCACATTTATTTTTGCACAAGTATGAAAGAAGTACTCTCAGCTTTGTGTAATTCCAGATGTTGAGAGACTATAGTAAATCCATTTTACCACAGGTCTTTTAAGCAATGCGACAATTAATGTTCCCTCACAGGAAGATGTTTTGTTTTTTTACAGATCCAGTTGTTCTGGGGTGAGACTGTATATAAGCACAGAACTAAAAAACCTTGCAAATGGACTTGAAGTGTAGGAAAAACTGAAGTGTTGCCAAGAAACAAGGCCAAACTTTCAAACTGGACCTGGGCTAGGATCTGCTCAGGCAATTGTGAACAAAGCAGTTGTGTTTTCTAGTGAATTCTGGATGGGCCAGTGCTCTGCCAAAGTTGCTACACTAAATGGCTCTTCAAATAGCCTTCGGATCCACAAGCCCATCTCCTGCCAGCTGGTGTGACCCTGGGCTTCATGGAAAGGATGCTGAACTGGGTCAGCAGAAGCATGGGTTAGTGGCCAAAGAAAATTTCTACACTAGTCCTCTCCTTGTAGGGTTCCCGTACCTGGTGTTTCAGTCACTTATCTCTTTTAGGCATGAGTCTCTGCTATGAATAATAATACCTACCGAAGTTGACTCCTTCATTAGCATTTCACATTTTTATTTAGCGGAGAGGCAAAGAGGAGGGAAAAGTGGGAGGCAGAAGGAGCAAAATTAACTCTTCCCCCTCCCCAAACCCTAATTCTTATCTCCACCCCCAGCAATGCCTGAAAGAGGCACGACTACACCAGGGCTCACACACACACAGAGCCAATGCCCGGGAATCTCCAACAATGTCCCTTTCTGAACAGTGACATCTCCGCGCAAGCAGTCAGGCTCCACTTCTCCTGTCAGAAAACGCTGATATTCCCCTCACACAGTACTCGCATCAAACAAGCCAATTATTTGTGCGAGCCCCGCAGAATCATCTCCATAACCCTCTCCAGGACCCTCAAGCCAACCCTTGACACAGAAGTGTAATGGTACAGCACCGGAATCAATGACACTTTTGGAGGGGGTGGGGGGGAAATGACTTTGCGGCCCCTCCACAAATTGCCGAGGCTGTCCTCTGGCTCTCGTACGGCTTGAATCCAGGAAGTGCCTCTCAGCTCAATTTTCAATTATGTTCTCATCACAATTTACAACAGACAGTGTGTAATTTATGGCAATTACCTCTTCTGACGACCCCCTTTAAAAATTTCAGATAAAGAGACAGACAAAACCTGAAAGTGAGCCAAGCTCACCTGGCCTGCCTGCTGTACTAAGTTGACATTATGGGGAGAAAAAGGTATGTCTGACAAGGCTGTGAAGGAGATACTTTACAGACTTGTGAATGCCTGCTGACAGCTAAATCAAGCAGAAGAGGAACATAATTGTTGTGGATGCATTCCTTTATTTGTTAATGCATATATACAATATCATAACAAGTGAATATTGTGTAAAGGGGTAATAGGGAACACAGACTGTCATTCTGGGGAAAAGACCTGTGAAAAAAATGACTTTATAGTTAAGTCATCCAAGCTCAATTGTTTTATACTTTTATCTCTTTGCTGCAAATAAAATCCGGGGTGCTTCCCCCACCCTATGAGATAGATATGTCACAATAAAAAAAAAAAATTAAAAAAAAAAATCAAAAACTCAAAACAATGTAGGAATATTTGAAAGGAAAACTGAGTATTTGAAGAAATATATGTGATTATTTAGCTTTTTGTAACCTAAAACACTGAAATATTTTGCAGGTATTATGCAGGTGTCTTTATATTATAGAATCATAGAATGGTAAGGTTGGCAGGGACCTCAAGGGACCTCAAGGTCCCTGCCATAGGCAGGGACCCCTCCCACTAGTACAGGTCACTCAAGGCCTCATCCACCCTGGCCTTCAACACCTCCAGGGAGGGACCAGCCACAACCTCCCTGGGCAACCTGTGCCAGTGTCTCACCACCCTCACTGTAAAGAACTTCCTCCTAACATCCAGTCTAAATCTTCCCTCTGACAGTTCAAACCCATTGCCCCTTGTCCTGTCATTGCAAGACCTTGTCAATAGTCCCTCCCCAGCCTTCCTGTAGCCCCCTTCAGATACTGGAAGGCTACTCTAAGGTCTCCTGGAAGCCTTCTCTTCTCCGGGCTGCAGAGCCCCAACTCTTGTAGCCTGTCTTCATAGGAGGGCTGCTGCAGCCCTCTGAGCATCTTCAAGGCCCGCCCCTGGACCCACTCCAACACTTCCATGTCCTTCCTGTGCTGGGGGTTCCAGAACTGTTCACAGTACTCCAGATGGGGTCCACATTAACCAAGACATATTGTGGTTTTTTTCATTTTCCAAGCTCTGAAAGCAAAACTGAAAAGCCTTTTGAAGCAAACCTAATATAATTTCTGGAAGGAAATCTAGAGCTCATAACAAATATTTTGACAGACCTACATCTTTATTCTGCCAGAATATCTAAAAAAATATTTGGATCAATTTCACAGCAATATCATGATTATGACGTATTTTTCCTTTTTTGACAGCATGAAACCTTTGTATTTTCCAAAAAACATTAAACAAAAAAAGTTGAATTGAAAAATTCTTTTCCTACAAAGTTCTTTCAGCAAGAGTTTTTAAACTGAGCAGTTCAGGCCAAATATTCCTCAAAAGTCAAACTGTAAAACCTCAAAATCCCCTGTAAGTGTGGGACACCAGGAAAGGTTCAGCTCCATTAAAATCTGTGGGAGTTTTGCCACCAACTTCAGCTTAGTAAAGATTATACATATATGATTTGTTTATATATAAATAAAGAATTAAGATCATTTAAAACACTCAAGATGGCATCCTTTTTAAACTGAAGATTGTTTCACACAGTAGCACACATCTGAAATTATAGACAAATCTCTGAGCTACAGATGGTACTGGTAAAAGAAAATTCCTTCTCAGATATTCATCAAGAACTACAAGGATTACTAAGACTCTTTCCTAGCAAAACTATCTTGTAGCATTTTCAGAGCTCACACTACTGTCTCAACATCTACTGTCTCTACATCAACTACTGTCTCAGCTGGGGGCAGATGTTGGTGGGTTGGAGGGCAGAAGGGCTCTGCAGCAGGACCTTGAGATCCTGGACAGATGGGCAGAGTCCAAGGGGATGGCTTTCAACAAATCCAAGTGCCAGGTGCTGCACTTTGGCCACAACAACCCCATGCAGAGCTACAGGCTGGGCTCGGAGTGGCTGGAGAGCAGCCAAACAGAAAGGGATCTGGGGGTGCTGATTGACACCCGCCTAAACATGAGCCAGCAGTGTGCCCAGGTGGCCAAGAAGGCCAATGGCATCCTGGCCTGCATCAGGAATAGTGTGGCCAGCAGGAGCAGGGAGGTCATTCTCCCCCTGTACTCTGCACTGGTTAGGCCACACCTTGAGTACTGTGTCCAGTTCTGGGCCCCTCAATTTAAGAAGGACATTGAGGTGCTTGAGCGTGTCCAGAGAAGGGCAACGAGGCTGGTGAGAGGCCTCGAGCACAAGCCCTATGAGGAGAGGCTGAGGGAGCTGGGATTGTTTAGCCTGGAGAAGAGGAGGCTCAGGGGAGACCTTCTTGCTGTCTACAACTACCTGAAGGGTGGTTGTGGCCAGCAGGAGGTTGCTTTCTTCTCTCAGGCAACCAGCACCAGAACAAGAGGACACAGTCTCAAGCTGTGCCAGGGGAGGTTTAGGCTGGAGGTGAGGAGAAAGTTCTTCACTGAGAGAGTCATTCCCCACTGGAATGGGCTGCCCAGGGAGGTGGTGGAGTCACCGTCCCTGGAGGTGTTCAAGGCACGTTTGGACGTGGCACTTGGTGCCATGGTCTAGACTCAAGGTCTGTGGTGGTGGGTTGGACTTGATGATCTTTGAGGTCTCTTCCAACCTTGCTATACTGTGATACTGTAACATCATTAAAGTGTCTTTAGTAATCTACTGCTTAATTTTAACTGCTAAGTTATATTAAAACACTATGTTAAGTAACAAAGACTAAATCTCATGTCTGAAGTAAACTAGGAAAGGAGGCAAGCGAGCAAGTGCTTAGAGAAAATGCATATTGTACTGTAAAGTTGAGATCAAGTAACAGTTCATCCTACAAACTACATAAGACTAATCGAAGCTTGCAGAAGGCATGGGAGGGGAAAAAATAGCCAACAATACAAATTTATAGGCATGTTTCTTTAGCAATTCAATATCAGATAAGTAGTTCAGCTGAAAGCAAAAATCTGTGTCTCCTAGCTCAGTAGACATGACTGTGGTGAAGAGTACAGATGAATAGTTACAGAATGTGTCATCTTAGTTATGGCAAAGCAGGCATTAACTAGCAGAAAAAAGGATGAGACTGGGGAGGTTTTCCAAGCAGAAAAAGGATGAGACTGGGGAGGTTTTCCAAGCAGAAAAAGGATGGGACTGGGGAGGTTTTCCAAGCAGAAAAAGGATGGGACTGGGGAGGTTTTCCAAGCAGAAAAAGGATGGGACTGGGGAGGTTTTCCAAGCAGAAAAAGGATGAGACTGGGGAGGTTTTCCAAGCAGAAAAAGGATGAGACTGGGGAGGTTTTCCAAGCAGAAAAAGGATGGGACTGGGGAGGTTTTCCAAGATGAGGAAACTCCAGCAAATGGATCTGTCATGGATTAAGATGAGTATCTGTTGCTGTTATTCAAAGATATCCTGCTTCATGCCAGTTTTGAAATGAACTGCTGGCTGGAGCAAAGTATTATGGGGCTTGAAGTTCAGATTGTGACATGAGAGGTTTCCTGTTCTGGTTGCTGCTTTTGGGTTCCAGGGGTTTGGGTGTTGGGTCTTCCACTGACATGTCAGTGGAACAGGGAGGGATGGGGGTGTAGCTCACTGGCTTGGTTTTTTAGCTCGCTTGCTTCTTCTTTCTGCTGTGCTTTTTCTGTAAATAGACTAAGGTAATAGTGCATTTATGTTGTCCCATTTATATTAAACTCTTATCTCACTCTCTTTGTCTCAACCAGGAGGTTTCTTCCTGTGTTGCTTTTCCCTCACTTCTGTGCTTCATTTGAACCTGCTAGAGGATCTCAAGTGGAACTAACCAGCTGTAGCTCCAGTGTAACACATTCATGGTAGTATGAGTTGGAAATAAAAATAGGGTCCTGCATGCTTGCCTCTGTCAATGGGTTTGAGAAAGTCTATGCAGTTACAGAAAACTCACAAAACCCAGCACTATTTATAGAAGGTCTTTGAGTGAAATAAGATTAAACACCAACAGGTGGACAAATAGGTACTGTTCTGAAGTTTGGTTGAAAACAAACTAGCAACTCCTCTGGTAGTCAGCACTGGGGGATGTCATCTGCTTAGTTCTTTCCATGAGGCAAAGATATCTTCCAATGTCAAAAAAAGACTCTCATGAGACATAGTGGATAAATAAGTATATTTGGCAGCAGTGAGCAAGAGGCATGGGTTAGGTTGCAAATAGGTGAACTTCAGTTCAGAGCGGTAACACCTCTCTACAGCTCCTCTCTGACAAGCAATACTGCCAAACAGTTAATTATCCCAAGTTTCCTGCTGGGATGAAGATTTGTTCCCATTTACCTCTCCTAGTAGCCAGCAGTGTGGTTAGAGCAAAGATGGAAAGTTCAGGAGGAAGTTCTTTACAGTGAGGGTGGTGAGGCGCTGGAGCAGGTTGCCCAGGGAGGTTGTGGATGCTCCCTCTCTGGGGGTGTTCAGGGCCAGGTGGGATGGGGCCTTGAGTGGCCTGTGCTGGTGGGGGGTGTCCCTGCCTGTGGCAGGGGGTTGGAACTGGATGATCCTTGAGGTCCCTTCCGACCTTGCCATTCTATGATTCTATGAAGAACATGGCATACAAAAACTTTCAACAGTTTTCTTCCTACACACCTTGCAACTGAACTTCTTGCCTTGCTAAAGTCAGTGTAAGCTCTCTGACTTCTGCATGACCAAATGTGACTAAACCCATGCTCCTCAGTTCATAGTCAATCTCTTCTCTTCTCTTTCCTTCTACAAGGTATTAAAAGTGAAAACACAATTCTGAAAAGCTCACACCTTCAAGTTATGAGTTTGTGACCTGAAGAAATAAGGTCACCTCTGGTAAAAGATGCAAGAAAGAGAACAGACCACAGAACCATTTTAATATACCTCCTCAGAAAATCATCAAGCCCCCAAAATATTTTACAGAAATATCACCAAACAGGTAAAATACAACTGCAACCTCACATGAATTGCATTTCACTGGGAAAAAAAAAACCTGATCACACTGCAACAGAAAGTGAAGAAGCCTGTAAACCTAAGTACTTCCTCAAGCTTAAGGAATAAAAAAAAATTAATTAAAAAAAAAATCAAACCAAACAACAAAACAAAAAACTACAACTAGCTTTGGCTTACTAAGAACAGCAGCATGGATTGTAACACAGAACCATGACAGCCAAAAATACAGACAGGCCACTCTCATGTGTCATCATGTGAATCAAATTAGTGTTCCTAGAAAAGGATTGGTTTAGCAAACAGTTATTCTGTTTATACTGAAAGAGTTTGCAGAGCAGTGTTAGCTGTGTGCTTCAAAAATGATCCAGCACAACAGGACCCAGCAATCTGGACTGGAGCCTTGAGGCATGACAACAACATAAATAATCAATGACAACAATATATTTTGCATATAGACACATGGGAAACAGGCCACAGCTTACTGAAGTCAAAAGAATGATCCCCATTGTCTTGAGCAATTTATAGGAACTAGAGATAAGTATCAACCCTTGTTTGATCTCTACCTCACCACTTGTTATTTACCACATAACACATTTTCCATGTCTTCTCACCATTAAATATTAAGAGTGTATATTTCAGAATACTCACTGTACAGCACAGGCTGCTAAAATCAGCACTCATTAAAAAAATATTATATAGCACTAAATTTGGCCATAGCACATATGAATGACAAAGGGCATCAATTTAATCAATATGAAGTAAAATTCTCTTTTCCAACACAGTCAGCAAGAACTTCCTAATGATTAAGTGAACTGGGGAAAAAGAAGTGTAAGGAACATTTTGGTACATTGCAGCATCTAGATCAGCAGCTCCCTAAGAAACATCACAACTTTAAGTGGAGTCATCTGACCAAAAGAAATTAATTCTCTTTCTTTCAAATAATATTATCTGAGTTTGCATTGGTAGTTTGCAGGAAATTATTAGACCAAGTGGGACACAACAAAACAAAAAATAGCAACTGCTGATGTAGACTTAATTTATTACATCTTCAGGTATATGAAATTTCGGGTCACTGGAAACAAACATCCTTCACAGAGACCATTCTCATCTAGATTCCTCAGCTGTGGTTTTGTTGCATGTTGGTAAAGCTCAATAGAACAAAGTTCAGTAAAGCCAGGACATAGTATCTTCAGGTCTGAGATTGAAGCTGCACTAAAAAAAATAGTTCAGATCTGGAACAAGGCTTTACTATTCCTTCCATCTTTTCTTTTGTTTCTGGCTATTTTGCATTTAATTTACAACAGAACAGGGAAAGGAAGCAGATACAGAAACAGAACTTTGAAACCTACCATTCCACAAAATCATTGGAAATTTGGTAAATATTTACTAGTAAGATGTGGTGGAGGGGAAAAAAAAAAATGTTACATTCCCAATTTCAATTTTTCCAAGGGAGACAAAAAAGAGAAAAGAAAAAATAAAGTCACAAGACCTTTACCTTGGAAGCTTGCAGCCTTTGCTGTAGCTAACTCAATAATTACATTGTGCTGCCAGCAACAATTCCAATTTTTTTTTTTCTCGCCTGAGGGTTCCAACACATTTGCACCATAGGGAAGCCTTTTCTCTTTACATCTCAAAACTCTACCACAAACTCTTCCTTTATTCATAACAGCCAGATCCCCAGCTGAGATAGGCACTTTCGTATTGCTCTAGATGACAGTTTTCTGTGTTCTTTCCAAGCTCAGGGGGTTTAATAAACATATCTGGCAATCTTTCGATAGCTGGAGGGCCTGGGATGACACTGTGTGCAAACAATATGCTCTCACTGCTAGGGAAACAAGTTTATTCAATTCAATTAATAGATTACAGTCAAGATACTTGTTATCCTGCAAAGAAAAATAGGAAAAGAACTCTGAGAATTAAGGTAGGTCACAGGATTAGCACCTGGCAACACAGCAAGCCAGGCAAAATAAGACAAAGCCCCCACTTGCTGATAGAGCACTACCAAGAAACGGTGACACAACCCGGTTGTCTCAGCACAGAACTGACTGTTAACTCACTTAAAACTGAGCTTAGCCCTCTGAACCTGCAGTGTCATCAGCACAGCATTTTAAAACCTTATCTCCGCTTCCTCCTACAAAATGGGGATATTTCTTTTCACCCCCTCTAACTGCAAGTAATGCTTTCCATTGGTGATGAGCAATAACTCTTCCTTGATGAACCTTTTCTCTTCTCAAGCCAACTACACTTGCCAGGATTTGGTTCCACCTTTTTTAATTCTATTTTCAACTTATTCAAACTGAGGCATTTTCCTAACATAAATAGTTAATGGGCTACAGAATTTGCTTTTATAATAAGTATTTTCAGTGTAGTCACATTGGCCTAAGTAATGGAAACATTCATGCTTCCTTGATGAAACTCCAGGAACTAGTGGTCCTGTGCACCCCCTACTTTAGGTATGGATCTGAAACAACTTGTTCTTTCTGAAACGTGCTCAGGACAAGTTTAAACTTGCAGAAGTTACCACAGGAGAAAACCTCATTTAACTACCAGAGTGGCAGGTAAATTCGCCTGAAGGATGATTTGTGGTTAGGGCAACACAAGAGATACAAACTTATCTCATACCTTAAACTTGCATAAGGAACCCAATCTCTGAGTGCCTCGATTCCTTTATGTAAAACAGGGATAAAAACATCTTTTGCCTGATTTGCCTATTCTCTTCAGCTACAGAAGTCTTATCTGACTGTATGTCTTCTCTGTGCAATCACTGCCCGGGTCCTCAGCTTCCAGCCAAACCCCAGCTTAGTTCAAGGACACCAATAACAGCCACTATGCAGGTAATATGATCTCTATGTTAGTAAAGAGAGGTATTTGTGGATTCTCAGAGCCTAACACAGCACTACTGAAAAAATAATTTAAAAAAAAAGTCTTTACATACATTTAAAAGTAACTTACTGAAACAAATGTAACAGTAGCACTGATGCTGGCAGTCCCAGTCTGTGTAACACGGCACTAAGGACAAGATGTAAAAACAATAGGAAAAAGAGGCATGTTTGGACATGAGGAAGTGTCCCATATGCTTGACCAAGCTTCCTAGAGATGCTCTTGTAAACACAACAATTGAGAGAAAAGTCACCTTTGGGACCTGACAAAGGCCACCCAATAACCTCTAGGGCATCTGAATCCCATGGAGGGGCTCACTCTGAAGTCAGATGTGACTCATTGCTACTATGTAAGCCAGGGAAGGAGAGACCTGGCAGGTGCTGATAGTAGTAAAGAACTCTCCCAATAAACCACTTCTGCTCTGCAGCATCTTTCAGAGTCCGTGAAGTCACAGAGTCAGTGACTACACACTTGATGCTATTCCAGCCCACTATTGCTTCTAATAATTCTGTCCTCCTCCTGGCCTGGAAATAAAACAGGCCCAATGACCAACCACAGAAGGAAACTTAGCACAAGTCTTCTGCTGTCACACTTCACAACCCAGGATACACAGGAGTTGCTCTCAAACACACATGCTCAGCGACTCTCCAGGAATCACTCAATAGCCTCTGTTTCACCCTAACCCACATGCTTTCTACCATCTAAATATCAGAGCTTTTATTTGAACAAATACTTGGCTACCCCAAAGTATTTCACTGAGATCACTGATTAAGAACTGGGTCACAGTAATTAGCACAGTCGAGTGAATTATCAAAATTTAATTATTGACTTAACTTAGCTGCTTCTTTGTTCTTAGATTAGCCAGGAGCTCACAATGAATTTTCTTGGACTTCATGCACATTCAGCAAATGTCTTTTAATATGTTTATTCCATGGCCTGGCTCAGGAATTTTCAAAATTTCATTTGAGTGTGCAGCAAGACACATTGCTCACATGATGCTCATCTACAATTGAAAAATACTACAGTGTATATAAAATTTAAACTCAACCACTTAAAAAGTTCCCAGTCAAAAATATTTACCCCATACAGTCCAACTGCTTGAGGATCTGCAAAAATCAAACCCACACACTATTTGAAAATTGCTACATCCTGAATAAAATACAGTGAGTTTGTATGACTAAATTTACCTGTAATTGCACTGAGCACACTCTGGGTACTGGCCTATATCCAGAGCAGCAACCCTCCTCCTCAGTAGATCTTTTAACTAATGGAAGAAAGGCCTATGGAATTAATAGGAATGTGAAATCAGTCAGGATGAAACTTTGGTTTTCCTTAAAACTCCAGTAGAGGTTATGCTGAAGATTCATAATCTAATAGGTAGTTGTAACCCCACGAGTGAAATGTGGGAAGGATGCTAGTTTCACAAACAACACAGAGTGAGCTCAAAACAAAACAAAGGCAGAGGAGGAGGTAAGGAATTAACAAAACTACCCTGGATATCACAGGTTTTGTTCCAGTTGTCTTTGTAGGAATCTGATCCTGAAGTAAAATACAAAACTCAAAATGCTATCCTACTAGAGCTCTTCCCTGATGCTTTAAGTACATGCTTTCATTTTATACACCAGAGTCTACTGACTTAGGACATTTTCCCAAAATTAGAGTTCATCTCTTACAAGGGTAAGGAAATGGCATTTATTCATTTGTTATATGAAATACAGCAAGTATTAAGCGAATCTATATTCTCTGATTCCTTGGTAAAACACAAATCTTGCATCCATTTCAGTCAGTAATACACATTCATTAACCTTTCTTTTAGCAGTCAGGATCAGCCCTGAAGTATTATAACACATTACAGCAGAGGAAAGTTGAAAAATATGACACAGTACAGAAAATAGCACAAACACAATTAATATTCTGACCTCCCCTTCATTTTCAAGTGGACATTTGCCCACTTAATATAAAATTTGCTGGCTATGACAAAAATTCTATTAAATCACAATCTATCAGATTGAAAATCTGATGTGTTCATGAAAATAAAGTCAGATTTCTTTAAAAAATTAGATGGATGTATATTAATTAATTCTAATATCCTTAAGAAAATGAATGTCACACTTTCAGATCTTTTAAAGGAATAGTAAACAATATGCTGCTTGAATGAATGAGCCAAATCTATACTACTTACCTATTTGGGGAGGGGGGGAGGTCTGTTCTCAGAACAAGCACTCCCTGAACTCAGTGTACACTGTGCTTGAGGAACCACTCAGCAACTCGGAACTGCATATTTGAAAATAGTTTGTATCTGTAACTGCTATTAAATGAAAAGCAGAACATCGCTGGTTGGGCAGCTGCTAAGATTTTATAATCACACAATAGAGAGGATTAAATACACGTAAAGAGTGCATTAGACTAAATTCTGTGCTCAGTTGCAATTGTATGACCTTGGGAAATCAATGGGGTTCCACATTTGCAAATGATGAGGGGTTGGTCCCTTCCTTTTTTAAAAAAAAAAAATTTAAAAAAAAAAAATCAAGAAAGTTCAATTGGAGAGAAAATGATTGTGCTTCTCTCTCTACTGTTCCATGTCTCATAGCTAACATCTGGTGAAAATTAAGGAGCAGTTCCTCCCCCNAAACCCCGCATATATATCTGATGTATTTTATACATATTCATCCTCATAACTTGACAGATGGGAGGAATTTTGCAGTCATTTCTGAAAGCAGACAAAAGGCCGTTGGTTCTGCTCCACATGATGATTTGTGAAGACAGAATATCACCCGCTTCCGTTGATGATTATATAGTTCTATCCATCTGTCTGCCACTGGAGGTTGTGAGAGTGAGATACAGCTCACACCGTCTTCATAAACAAAAGTAGACTGTGCTGTCAGTAGTCAGACACGCCAACTAATTGGAGCTGTCGACAGACACAATATTCTGTGTCAACAGCTCTGGTAACAGTTTGAAACAGCAATGATATGTTGGGTGATGGTGAGGATGACACATATGTCTCTAATAGCATGCTAGAAATCTGACATAACTAGAAAAGAATTACTAAAATGTAATTCCCAGCCCCTAGTTCTGCTGTTAAGACTTACCAATCGGCCCAGAGAGGAAAGAGATGCCTCTGTGTGTTCATGTGAGTCTGCTTCTACTTGTACACATCTTCTTCACTATCGCTTCACATGCTGACAGCTTAATTTGATGCTCATAGTGCCTAACTTAAAAACTAAGCTTTCAACTGAATTTCAAGGAATTCACCAAAATTCCTGCACCAATTTAAAACTTGACAGAGGGAGCTTTTCCACCACATTTTTATGAACGGGAAACAAACTAAACCAGGTCATCAAATTCAACAAGGCCAAGTGCAAGGTCCTGCACCCGGGTAGGCACAATCCCAAGCACAACTCCAGGCTGGGTGGGGAATGGCTGAGAGCAGCCCTGAGGAAAAGGACCTGGGGGTCTGGGGTGATGAAAAGCTCAACATGAGCCTGCAGTGTNGTCAAACAGCAGCCATGTTAAACAGACAGTTGTTACTACACCTATGCAGAAAAGAAGAGAGCTATCTAATTGAGAAGTACTTTGATGGAGTCATCTAAAAAGTAAATGATCTTCTGTTCTTGCCAAGATTAGGGAATATTCTTAAAGTTAGGACCAGGAATAAATATTTACAAGATTAAGGTCTCAGTTTTTCCTTAGCAGCAGATGAGAAAATCCTTCTCCATCACCACTTCTTTCGGATTTGAAAACGAAAAAGGCTAGCAAATAAAGTACTAGGGAAGAGAGAAAAACTGACATTTGCTTTGCTCTACTCACACATCTGCTTAGCTTACACATTTATCTAACTCCCCCTTGCCAAACGCAACACAGTATTGGCAGATGAGGTTAAAAAGCAGTGAGTAATGAGATAGGAGTAAAAAAAAAAAACACTCTGTATAGGCATAAACTAAGAATTAAAGAAATGTTATGCAATTGTGATACAAAAATGAAGCCATCCCTAGAGCATAAAGGTCACCAGGTCTTTACACAGAGACGTGAAACAGCAGTTCTGGCATCTCATCTCAAGGCACAACAAAACTCCAGCGCACGCTTCACATCAGCTCTGCATTGCAGAAGGACCAGGCTGGCACACTCTCGGTTTGAATACTCTCCTAGAAACCTGATGACGCCAGACAAGTGCAATGGTGAAGCCACACCTCCTTCCCTAGGGTACAGCAAAACACTCAGACTGACTCTTTGATAGTTTGCAGTCATATATTAAAACAAACTAAGTGCAGAGCAAGTGCCAAATCTGCCCAGCCAGGTATGGTAACATTGAGTTTTGAGGCAAGGACCAACCTTGCCTCAAAGAGTTCTGTGCTTCTAATATATCCAGAACCCTGAGACCCGCTGGTCACTACAATGCAAATACTAAATGAGTATTCCTTTTGCTAGTGCATGTGATCACACTGTAGCCAGTATTTGAACATCAAGGCCTGAAAGACTTCTCATCTCAGAGAAGGAAGAAGATGAAACAAGGTGGAAAAGCCATGTGAGTACTTGGATAAGTTCTTCTGCAAAACTCCTGGAAACAAGGCTCGTGGAGTAGGTGGCAAGTCCACAACGTTGCAAACTGCAGCGATCCCATTATGGAAGGGACAACCTGGATCTCAGAACATCACTTTCCCAAACCTTCACGGTCAACAGCAACAGTACAGCTCAACTCTGAAGGGAGGATGTCAGCACCCACATGGAGGCTTGATCTCTAACCAACAGCCTAATGCTGAGGAGAACCAGTCCACCCCATTAGCTGCCCTGGCAGCTTCCTGCCAAACTCAGAGGGCCAGAGCCGAAGGAAGCAGATTGGAAAAGATGTGCCCAGAGGGCAGGAAGTGTGAAGCATTATTAAGGAACATGCAGTGACAATAGCTGAGGTTACAGAGGAAGAGCCTAGTCTTGTTTGCTGCATAAATCTCTGTATTATCTCTTGCTACTTGACCTGCTGGGGCAGCCAGCGGCGCTGGAAGCATGGCGTGCCGACTTGAGCTGGCTGCTTCCAGCCAGGAGAGGGCACACAAGTCAGTTCGCTGCAAGACGCCTGCCTTGCAACCATTTACTCTTCCCATCCTCATGGCTGTTTCTTTGCACTGATGTCCCTTGTTTACCGCCCAGATTGGCTATGTTCAAAATCAAAATGAAAAAAAAACAAACAAAAGCCTAAAGAGATAAGCCAATAACGGCTGCTGCTCAAGCCCAAGCCATGAAACTAGAAAAAAAAAAAAAAACTGTCAAAATATTTTAGGAGGAAGAGTTTTTTAAAATCAAAAGTGTGAAAAATAAAGTCGAGCAATGTTATTTTCTCCACATAGCCAAGGAGCAAGTTGGTACCCAAGAAGTGTGTATAAATAGTGTGTCAGCCATTTACTGTGAGTGTGACTCTAGCAGCTGGGCTGTTTGCATGAGATGCAAATTTGAAGCCATTCAGGGAACGAAGAATGAAAGCTTTGGCACTCGCCAGGCAAACACTAACGGGTTTGGGAAAAGGGCCAGCAAAAGACAAACCGTACAAAAAGGTGGGTGGCCAGATTTAGGACAAGGAATAGTTGGACAAAATACCTCAAATGATCCAGCTCGAGGCAAACAGTGGACACTTCAAAAGTTTTACTTTTCAATTCCAAAACATAAGCAAAAGACTTTACAGCAATCACTACACTACTGGGGACACAGCAGTGTTCACAGCCCACAAACACTGACATTCATCTTGCATTACACTTATCCATGCCTACTGTGTCTGGCTCTGAGTCATCACTAGTCACAAGGACAACTCTATTAGTTGCCATGTTCAAAAGTTAGTGAAAAAATACTTATAAAGCTTCTGCCCCCAGAGATCGGTTGAAGGAGTTTAGAAAAGGTCAAGCTGCTTACAGCTTTAAGCTAGACAAAAAAATGGAATCTGAAATGATGCTTTACAACAGACCCTGTAACTTGTGAGTAAAGAATGAGGGGTATTTCAGGTTTCTGTCCTCCTGCTACTTCTGTGAAGCACTCAGATTGATGTTTCTGTCTACAGATATGTATGGCAGAATTACATTGGGTCTGATTTGTTGGTTTTGGTTTGGTTTTCTGGGTTTTTTTTCGTTTGTTTGTATGTAATGAAGTGAATCAAGACACAGTATCAACAGTCTCTCTTGGTAAATCACATGCATTTATTTCACCAAAACAAGCCAGGGTCTAATATATTTGAAGATGAGTTCATTATTAAATCTTCTGGTGCCTTTTCATGCTGCTTAGACTTGCTGCCTTATACCACATTGGTATTTAATAATTATTCTAGCTGCCTCCAAAGCCCTTTCACCACACCTTGTGTGGCACATTACAGACAGCTTGGATTTTTCAGGTACAAATTGCTAAACAATTACTGATGAGAGAAAGGTCATAATAATAGGTTACAGAAGCCTTTGCAGCCTGCCTTTACTTCATGGCCATTTATAAAGAACCATTTCATCCCATTGTTATAATGATGAGAAGGAAGTAGTTTAAGGTAGTTATAGACAAGCAAACAAAAGGCAGGAGAGCAGTGCTGTATAACTTCTACTTTCACTTCCTGCCTACTCCATTACTTCTGGCATTATGGGAGAAATAACATGATTGGAATGACCTAAAGGTTATAACGGGTGGGCAAGGTTTACCTTGTGGAAAGCAGTGTGAGCACTGTTGGCTAAACCTTTTTGAAAGCTGAAAGTGGGGCCGTTTAACAAAAATACTAAGCTGTCATTGAAAAAAGTACATTACTTAGAAATAGTATTTCTTCCTGGGCTTTCTTATCTCTATTTTCCTCCTCCCTTAAATGTTTCTTCTCTCTCTCTCTCTCTTTTTTTTTTTTTTCTTTTTTCTTTTCTTCCCCTTTAGGGGAAAAAGCACAAAGATGAAATCTCTCTGAAAAGTTGAAAAAGTAGAGGACGGATTTTTGCACTGGTAGAAATTCGATTAACTTCATGTGAATGCCACTGGCTTTAACATGGCGAGATCAAAATCCTAATGGTCATCTACAACACTCTGAATTGAGCAGAAAGACTTCATAGGGTCCCTGAGAACAGCATGGATGCAATCATTTTTACCACCCCTAACTTTAGTATGTGCTTCTGCTAGCTGATTTCCTCAGTATTTGAGGTACAGGATCTGACCCCCCAAAAGTTCGGTTAAAATACACAGAAACTTCCAGATTATTGAATAAACATCTGCCTTTGGGAAAGAAAATTCAGGACAATTTGACTGACTGGGAAGAAGTGACCTTGAGCATAGCCAACAGAGCCATAATGGAAGCAATAAGGCAGAATTTTGACTCTCAGCAAAAAGGGGGAGGCTCCCTCAGCCTTGCTTCTGAATTATTAAGAATTATACAAGCTACAAAAGAACCTAGTACCAATGGCAATGGGCCAGCAATACTTTTCCTAACATTGCCACCCACACTCAAACATTATGAGATCTTTGTTTGAGATCAGCCCAGTAATCAGGAGCCAAGTCCACCTGAAAGATAAGTAATACCTTAAGCAAAGCACAAGGTATGACCTGGTCCTCCATCAGATGATGTCATGGGCTGCTTCTTTCCAGGGAAACTTCCTGTTTCACCCTGTGGAAATTGCACAGAGCAGATGACCAAAAACACCACCTTCCATTTATTTCCCATTGATTTTTATGGCACTAGGCCCTAATTTATCTAAGCTTCAGTTTTCCTTCCTGCAAAATACAAATTAGGACGTGAGTTTAGCAACTGAAAGAAAACTGATCCTTGAACCACCCACGTGCCTATCCTAGATTCAACTCTAAGTCTATCCAAGGTGCAAAACGGACACAGAGGCCAGCCAGGCAGATTCATGTATTACTTATCCCCAAATGTTTTGAGCCTGCATTCCATATTCAGCATAAATCAGACAAGGCTGGCCAAGCTTTTACATTGCGTGGTAAAGCCTCGCTTATTGCAAGGAACTACAAGAGATGCACACAGCCAGACTGCAGCCCATGCATCTGCAAAGTACTCACGGTCACACTTCCTGCTGCTCTCAGCTCCAGACCACAGAGCTATGCCTTCCCAAAAAGCTCATAGAATCATAGAATGGTAAGGTTGGAAGGGACCTCAAGGATCATCTAGTTCCCACCCCCTGCCATAGGCAGGGACACCTCCCACTAGTACAGGGCACTCAAGGCCTCGGCCAACCTGGCCTTGAACACCTCCAGGGAGGGAGCAGCCACAACCTTCCTGGGCAACCTGTGCCAGTGTCTTACTACCCTCACTGCAAACAACTTCCTCCTAACATCCAGTCTAAATCTCCCCTCTACCAGTTTAAATCCATTGCCCCTCACGAGAGGAGATTTTGTTACTTCTACAGTTCTAGCTTTAGAAAGAGAAGAATTGTATTCCTTTTGCCATCAGACTGGACATAGGACAAAGTTATTTCACCAGAGATTATTTTTAATATCAGCAAGTACAGAAAACAAGCAAGCCTCAACTTTCAGCAGCTTTCTATTTACTGTTGCCCAAAATTTAATCAGCTAAATTGCTAGTAGACTATTAGTTTATTTTTGGCCAGAGGTTAGTTTAAAAGTAAAAACAAACAAGTCTGTAAAACAATTTAAATGCATCAAAGTTTATATCCCACATTATGTAGTAAAGCCTGTTCTCCTTCAGGAATCCAGCCAGTCAAACTTTTGTTCCCTTGGCCAGTTGCTGGAATAATAGCCTCTCCTTTGTTTCATCCTGACTTGATTACTATAATTATTTGCCAGCTAGACTTCCAGCTACTGCTCTGATTGTGGGGAGTACAGAATACAACTGCAAGACTACATGCTGCATCTAAGTATTTCCATCACATTACCCCTATATCCCCATATTAAGAGAGCTCCATTGCTTCCCAATGCAGCGGCGGCCTGATTTTTTAGATCTTCCTACTAATTTACAAGGCTTTACACTGGAAGCCTCAGATAAATCTTTTGCTGCTCCATGTCTGAAGAGTCTTAGGGCTGTACTTGTATATGCTTTTGTCTCCCCCATAGTGTTTTAGACCCTGAACTTGTTTAGCCTTACTCACATGAGCAGGTTTACAGACTTCAATGGGACTACTTACATGAGTAAGAAGTACTCATATGAGTAGATATTTGCAGGCTCAGACCCTAAGTGACTTGGAGAGCTTTACTATTATTCAGTTCTTGAAAAGCACTTGCAAAGAAACAAGAGAGGACTTACCGTATTTATTCAGAGTTATTATATATTCACCATGTCTTCTTCTTAAGCCCTCTTTGTTCTTGAGTACATGTACTCTAGCTACAGTACTGATGCACAATATTTCTCCCAGGGGATTTTCACATGCAAAAATGGGGGGGGGGGGGGGG
>WBNM01026577.1:167990-187096 GCA_013399055.1 Ramphastos sulfuratus
ATGAGAATTTGTAGATATCAATTTGAGACCTCGATTTTGTTATGGCTTCTATTGCAGCAGCACTAACAAGCTTGTGACAGGCAGTAGGGTTCCGTTGCATAAAAGTGTGGTTCACACACCTCACAAGGCATCTCCCTGCCCCTAAAGAGTTAAAGCTGCAATTTCTTCACCATTTCAATTGAACACTGTCATTTTCCTCTTAAAACACTTGTTTCCTTCCTGCATTTTCAGCTATGAGGACAATCAGTTCTGTCAGCAGACTTACAACACCCAGGTCTAGAGTGGCTCATTTTTATTAAAGTTCCTATTTCCCACCTATATGATACACAGAACCAGGCAGACACATTTCTCATATAATGAGAGGTGATCTCTCCTCTGGAAGACTTGTATTGCTTGGGAGAAAGAAGGGCAAAGGAAAAAGCTGCATTGTTCTCTAGCCTGCCATGCTAAGAAGTTGCCCTTGCTGGGAATGCTGGATATGTCACAAGAAATGTGCAAACTGGGGCTCACTGAACACCCCAGACCTTTTACAATAAATTCAATATCTTTTCCAGTGGAACACAATGGAAATGTACAGATAGATCATTAAAAACTGGAGGCTTTCAGAGACTCTCAGTAGTGATTTTTTTTCTTTCTGAAGACACCAGAAGAGATGACAGACTTGATCCTTTGCAGTGCAGAGTGCTCCTGAGCACCCTCTATTACTGCAGATGTGATGGAGAAAGTGGGGGCATTCAGTGCAATGAGAACTGCTCATCACCTTGCAATGTTGTAACCTGTTAGAAAAATCTTACATTCCTCATACAGCAAAATCTGTCCCTCAGTTCCGAGTCCTGCTGCATCCAAGATACAGACTCATGAATTTGTCTCCACTGGAGATTCCTGTACTTTCCTAGTAACAGCAGTCTGGCAACCCATGGATTTGCAGAGTGTTGACAAAAGTGCAGCCCATGTTGTTTTCCATCCAGGATGAGCTGCACTCGAGCCAGCACTGAGTCTCAACAGCACATCTGGTTTGAGTGCCTATGCTAACGTAACACGTACAAGAAACAACCTGAATAGGCAAGGGTGAAAGTACCAAAAAAGGAGGAATGATGAATGGGTGTGGTGGAAAATTGTTATTGTTTTCTTCCACTTAGCCAGATTTCCCATCAGACAGAAGGTAAAGATTTTTCTTTTCCAATAAAAAGACTTCAATGAAGCAAAGAGAGCCTGACATGAAGAGGGCACAGCACAAGACAATGACCCAGAGTTGGCACAGGGAGGAAGGGAGGTGAGGTTGGTTGGTTTCAAACAGCTCTGGTCCTGGGCTACTTTGCATGCTCTCACCTGTGCACTTAAACATTGGCAAGCTACCAAAAAACCAGCCCAGCTCCACAATGCTGTCTGCCTGTCATCACATACTTCTTTCTTTGAGTAGGTAAACCTAGTGGAGGGACTACAGAAGGCAAGGAAAAAGCACAGACAATACGAGTGCAACACATTTCTACCAGCATTGATCCTTGCCAGAGCATGAACTAGCCCAAAACATGGTGATGAATGTCTTGAGTCTAGCCATCGTTCAGTACATTCTGCACTGCATAGACCTTTCTCCATTTTAAACTAGATCACAAACCCTGGAAACTTTTGCTGGCTGGAAGAGAGAAATAAAGCCTGCTACCATGGCTTTTTCAAAGTTCTCAAAGCTCTAGTAATAAATGGATTTTCCTTGAAGAAACACTGGCATGCCACTGTCTTGTGTCAATTTTCATGGGTCACCATGAAAACAAGATAGGTGGCATGAAATTAAAAGGGTTTCTGTCAAGCTTGCAGGCTTTGAAATCCTTTAAGCCTGAGAGATGGCAACTTTCCTCACTTCCCCAACTCATGCTTCTAAACCACAACATATTGCCGCATTGAAAATATTCCCTTCATCCTGACATTCTCAAGGGAGAGAAAAAGCCTTCTGAACCATCTCACCTGTCAACTGGATTTAGGAAAGAAGCAAAATTAACACTTAATAACAAACTGTCTGCAATTAGATTTAATCAAAAGTAGTTACCATTTAAGATTCTTACAGTTAAATTCAAATGATGTGTGCTACTACTAAAGCTTAAACAGGAAAGATAAATGAAGATGCCAATACAGTGCTAATAAAAATAAAAAAACAACCAAAATACCCAACCAAACAAAAAAAATTCAAGTATTTTCTTTTAAAAAGTCTCATTCTGCTAATATTTTATCAAACATTTTCCAGTTTTTACAGTTTCTATTCTCTGCTCATGTATCACATTCCAGTAATAAAACTCTTATTAACAACAAGAAAATACTAATGCTATTCTGAGATAATGAAATATAATCTACTCTGATAATAGTTAATAATCTCTTAGACATGATAGATTAGGCTGACAATAAGAATATCAACAGCAGCATATTCATTTCAAAATTACTTCCTCAAACTCTCTTGGGGGGGGTCTGAATTTTTTGTGTGCCAATGCAGAAGCAGTGAAATGATTCCATGTACTGTAACTTGTAGTTCAGTGCTAGCATTTCTTAGAGTGCAGATTTTTGTCCTATAGTATTTTTAAAAGTCAGAAACTTATTTTCTTTCTCTCTCTATTTTTTTCTTCTAAGAGATGCCTCATATCTGTGGTGCTTTATTTTAGATGCTTTAATTCACTCAAATCACATTACATTGCAGATGCAGCATGTCATTAAAGATGAGACTTGGAATGACACAGACTGACCATATAATAACAAAGCTCATGCAACAAGAGAAATGGTAACACTTCTGTGAACCCAGGGCAAGTATTTTGCAGGACTAGACATGGAGAATCAGACTTTCTAATGGAAATTAAGGCATATTTGATGCAATAACTTCAGCCACCTGCACATGGGTTTTGACTGCTCAAAACCCTTGCATTTTAACCAAAACACCTCAGAGAAAGAGGCTTAATCTTATTAAAAGTAACCATAATGGCTACACATGCCAGTGTGAACTACATAGAATTCACTCATGAATAATCAAAACAGCACTGAGAAATTGTCTCCATTGTAATTTTCTAATCAGAAGTGCTGGGTTTGCACAGTTGAAAAATTCTGGGGGAAACATTTAAATTTAACAGGGGGGAAAAAAAACACAACAAAAAAAAACAAACACCCAACACCTAATTTTTTTTCCCTAGGTACAATGCTTCTGTTTAATCTCCCTCTTTATTAAAATGACAGAAGTCTTGCAGAGGAGAGGAGAAACAGGAAGAAGCAAGAAGTGTAGTGTGCCAGAAACAATTTCCCTAGGTTCCCAGTGCCCCTTATCTTTCTGCTTCCTTGCCTCTTTCCCCTCTCCAGCTTTGCAAAACTCAAAATGGGACAGGGGCTTCCAGAAAGTCAGCCAAAGACACGTCCTTGTTACTTGCTGAAACTCCCTGCCACCCACTCACACACACTACGCATGTAACACTAAAGCTTTTTTTTCCCTACAAAGATTTCATTCTGATTCATCACGTAAGCTATTTTAAAACCTTGACTATTTTCCATAGGAAAAGATGTCCAATTCCCAGTCAGTTTAAGGCGGAAAGCTGCCAGCTCTTCTGAAGCTAAACGCCAGATTTAGGAAATGCAGACAGTGTGTGAAATTCACCCCAGTGCTGGAGGCATTTCAGAGGACTGTCCAGCATCTTCTGCTCTGTAAAACAGTGGGAAATCCACAGCACCAGAGCTCCCTGATTCCCCTTTGCTCCCCAGCTCATCAGCAGCTGGCAGACTGCATCAGAGAGCAAAGGAGCAGGACTGGAGCAAGGAGCTGGCTGAGGAAGAGCTCTTAGGATCTGGTAGCTACAAAATTCAGTAATTGCCTTTCACTGACTAAAGTTAGCTTGTGCATTAGTGCATCCCAGTGGACCTAGATGCACAATACAGACCCACCAAATTCCACATATATCTTTCACTAGAAGCACTTAAGCCATCTAAGTAAGCTCTAAGTCACGCACACAACTTGGCCTATCTGTTACTGCACTTTGAATATTCCATTTGTCACTGACACACAAATAAAACACAGGTAACATGCAGCACATTCTTCTTCATAATTACTTGGAAATCAAAACATGGGGCCAGGGCTAAGCTGTCCCCTAAACACATCCAAGTATTGGATTAGTTGGTAGAACAAGAATCACACTTTCAGTAACTGTGGAGCGTGTGTGAACAAGCGGATACATTCCCCTGACTCTGAGTTATGGAGGTTTTACCACTTCCTTTCACTCTGTAATTTCATGTTTTAAACATGAGAAAAAGAAACCTTAAATGCAAAGCATTTGTTTTTAAGTAAATCCTACCTTATTTTAATGGCTTCTAGTCAATATTATCGTATAACAGGCTGCCATTTGCAGTAGGAGGTTGAGAAGACCAACTACCCCTGCAAGTCCAGTAAACACCCAAGTTCTCAGTGATTATTCTGCTATTTAGCATCACTTATGTTACTGACCAACTGGTCCAATAGCAGAAATAATTCATTTCAGAAATAAGACACAATTTGCTGCCATTAAGCTGCTTGTAAATCTCCATGGGATTACATGGAATGAAAGAGGCTACATAAATGCAAAAGACCATTATATATCATAAATTTGGTGTCTTACATGCATTATATTTCACTATTGAGGCACAGGAGAATGCTTATAGAATCACAGAATGGTAAGGTTGGAAGGGACCTCAAATATCATGCAGTTCCAACCCTCTGCCATAGGCAGGGACACCTCCCACTAGTACAGGTCACTCAAGGCCTCCTCCAANGGGATTGTGCCTACCCAGGTGCAGGACACTTGGCCTTGTTGAGTTTCATGAGGTTGGCTTGGGCCCACCTCTGCAGCCTGTCCAGGTCCCTCTGGATGGATCCCTGCGCTCTAGCAAGTCGACTGTGCCACACAGCTTGGTGTCATCTGCTAACTTGCTGAGGG
The DNA here is from genome assembly GCA_013399055.1 of Ramphastos sulfuratus. Classification (NCBI taxonomy): domain Eukaryota; kingdom Metazoa; phylum Chordata; class Aves; order Piciformes; family Ramphastidae; genus Ramphastos; species Ramphastos sulfuratus. Next base: position 172,919 of record WBNM01026577.1, read on the forward strand.
TGCACTCAATTCCTCCGTCTACATTACTTGTCCTCATAAGATCTACAGGACCACTTCTTTGCTTGGTTATTCCAATTACACACCCACCATATACTAAAAGCAACTGAATTACAGCAAAGTACCAATGACGTTACAAAAAAACCAAACCAAACCAAACACACCACCAACCCAACCAACCAACAAAAAAAATCCCAACATGTTGCAAATGGGAATTTGAGAGCCTCAAGCAAAATACAAATCAACTCCTCCATGGTATATATTGGCCTAACTCCACTGTGATTAGTGTAGACAATTTACATCAGCTGCCAATTTGCTCCTGGAAAATTAAGGACAGAAACCTAAACATATTCTGGAAATCTTGGCATTGTCAGGCTAAATATGTACACATGCCTGATTCTTTTCTCTCATCCAGTAGAGGATGCAGCTTGTTAAGACTTTTTCCAGCAAAATATATATGTTTAATTTATGTGATTAATTTCTGTGTTAATGAAGGTTGAAGGCTCGAGAAGGCTGAATGCATCTATTTATCCAGGGGCTAGATAAAAATTGCTGCTCAACTAGCCAGCACGACCCTAATATGGAAAGCTCCAGCCTTATTCAGGGTGAGAGGACAATTAAATTTTTATGCTCATTTAATCCTGTGCCCTTTCAGAGCAAAGGCTGACCATTGTGCCCAATTTTTCCAAATGTTTGCTGTTACATAACCTCGACGAACCCACCAAACTCAATTTGCACAGGGCCTGTTGACAAAAATCTGATCCCAACAGCATTCTGATGCTCTCTGGGGTTAAATTCTGGATTTAGAGATTATAGGAAAAGAAAAGAGCAGCACTTTAAACCAGCACTTTTTTTTTAGTTCTTACCTGCAGCAACTAAATTAATATTACTCTGTATATCTAGTCAACAAATTGCTTCTATATGAAAGGCTTTATAAAGCCTTTCTGCTTTTGAAGAGCTGCGTGTAAGGCTGGTAACATTTTGTTCTGATACTTGGAAAAATTGATTCAATAAGTTAGATAATTTTAATTTGATTTTTCTGTTTTCATGCTCCAGTCTTGTCACCTGGTTGCTTCCTCCAAGATAGATTCATTTAGGAGAGCTGTGTTGTATTATTATCTGTGCTTTTGTGGTTTAGTGCAGAGGTAGTTTATCTTATTACTGTTATGTTCTTCAAGAGAGATTCATTTAAGTGTGACCTAGTCTATTATTCTAGGTGCCTCTTGCAACTCTATTGGGCATTTAAGAGTTGTAGAACTCTCTAATTTATTTAAGCAGGGCACTTTAAAGCAGTATCTCAGTAATTTTCATTGAGTTTAAGGAGCCCTTCTACGTTTTCAAAAAGCTTGAAGTTTTTCTACTCTTTTAAGGACTGCAAATATTTGAACAACAAATAAAAATGTTTAAGAAAAGAAAGTTCAGGATAGATACAGAGGCAGTGAGAGACAGAGAGAGCTAAGAGGAATGAGTGCAAGTGGATTATTTTTTCCTCCATGAAAAATTCTACCAAGGAAAGCCATGCCACTTTGGTCAGCCATGTGAAAATTGAATGCCCCCCCTAAAATACTGGTTCATAATGCATTTCTCTTAAATATAGGATTTTCAAATTGCCTTCAAATATTCTTTGTAGTAAGTTAGAACAGACAAATGAGTGCAAGGAAATGCTCGTGAGGAATTTTTAAAAAACACCATAAAATGGTTTGGTTTTTTTTTTTCTGTGAAGTGCCACCAGGAACAACAGAAATGTTATCAGATAGAAAGAGGACCTTAAGCAGAAGTTCACAATTCAACACTGAAAAAAATTAGACATGAGTGATCTCAAGGACACCAATACCAAGGAGAGATTTACACTGACTGGGCTTAGTGTGAGCATTATAACTCTGCACACCTTTCTTACACAGATCTTACCCCCTATAGCTTTCTACATATGTGAAAACCAAACCTAGGAAGATATTTAATCAAGATAAAAATTGAAATAAGCAAATATCAAGCAGATCCTTGAAGTAAATAAATAGATAAATGAATGGCATTCAGAGCCTATGAGGAGCAAGTGACACAGCCTGGGGGGACTGAACCAGGAAAGCCAGATAAGAAACAATGCCCTCCTACTGGCAGGGAAGGGAAGACATAAAATTCATTACACATGAATTTTAGTCCAGGTCTTTATACTCTTCTCCTCCTCAGGACCGATTAGCATGGATGGAGTGCCAGGCCAGCTTCCAGTGCCTACAGCTTTAATACTTATTTTTGATACTGCTGCAAGCCACATGCTGCTACAGTGCTTCTGAGCGATTGTTTTGCACCTCTCGGTGAGGGCACTAAGAACTGCCTATGCATACTGAGGACAAGGCCTAAGTAACTTCAGTTAATGAACTTAAGGAAGATTGCCCCATCACTTTCTTTCCCATCTTGTCAGGAATGTACTTAACCAAGGGGTGTTCGTCAACTTTCAACTGATTTTTTGCAGAATTTGGCTTGGCTTTTTTCTCAGCTTCTTATAATTTATTACACATGATGAAAGACAAACAAATACATAGTTTGATTTTACTTTTGGAGAGGGAATCTTAAGAGTGACAGCTCCCAGGACACCAAACACACCAGCTGTTCTTTTATTTTTCAGTTCTCCACAGTAATGACAGCCTCAGCTCATGTTGCCAAGCCTCTTTGGAAAACATTTTAAAAAATAAATGTAGTACACATGAAAACATGCCAGAACAGCCTCCTTCTGTTCTTGGAGAATCTTTGCTGAGAAGATGCAAGGGCTGATGGGTAGCTGGGCTTCATTCTGGCAAACCAGAAAACTCACTAAAAATTATAGCATTTAACAAGCCAAGAAAAAAGTTATTCCCCTCCCTAACCTCAACTAATAGCTCCTGATTAATTCTCTGGTAGAAACTAAACAAATCTGAATTAGACTGAGGATAGTAGTTCTAGCCAAGGAAGATTGTCAACCATGAACACAGTAGCCAACCTCAAGAGCTATTGAAAATCAAATATTGAAACAAGTCAACTTTGGAAGTGGCAGACTTATCTCTGATTTTTATAGGTCAAAGCATCAGGTATAACATGTTGATTAAAAAAAAAAAAGTTACTGGTCCCAAATCAGATTACTTGCAAGCATTTATAAAGTATTTTAAATTAGGTGAACCCCTAATATCTTCTTTGAAAGCCATTTCCTGTATATCTGTGAATTAAATATTTTGGAACACAAATTTTAGTGTCCCCTTTTTTTTTCAGCCAGTTCCTGGGAATCCATCCATAACAGAATCTATTATAGTCACACTTTAAATCTTCAAATGTTTAAAAGTCCTTTTTTGGCTAAAATTCATCTATTTGGGGGGTTGAGTTTTTTGGTCATGTCTTCAGATCCTGGGCATATTTTAAGGGATTGTTCCAAAACTTCCTGAAATATTTTGTCATCCTCCTGGGTAGCCTTCTGTTACTTCAGAAGAGAATAAACGAGGCAAGCTGTCTGCAGCTCTCTTGAAGCCAGCAGAATTTCTATCCATTGATAATTCAACAAAGAGACACTGCCATCCAACATATAGCAAGTCTAAATTTGTCTCCCTTACTTATAGAATCATAGAATAGTAAGGTTGGAAGGGACCTCAAATATCACGCAGTTCCAACCCCCTGCCATAGGCAGGGACACCTCCCACTAGTACAGCTCACTCAAGGCCTCATTCAACCTGACCTTGAACACCTCCAGGGAAGAAGCAGCCACAACCTCCCTGGGCAACCTGTGCCAGTGCCTCACCACCCTCACTGTAAAGAACTTCCTCCTAACATCCAGTCTAAATCTCCCCTCTGCCAGTTCAAACCCATTGCCCCTTGTTCTGTCATTGCAAGACCTTGTAAATAGTCCCTCCCCAGCCTTCCTGTAGGCCCCCTTCAGATACTGGAAGGCTACTCTAAGGTCTCCTGGAAGCCTTCTCTTCTCCAGGCTGCAGAACAACTTCCTCCTAACATCCAGTCTAAATCTCCCCTCTGCCAGTTCAAACCCATTGCCCCTTGTTCTGTCATTGCAAGACCTTGTCAATAGTCCCTCCCCAGCCTTCCTGTAGCCCCCTTCAGATACTGGAAGGCTACTCAAAGGTCTCCTGGAAGCCTTCTCTTCTCCAGGCTGCAGAGCCCCAACTCTCTCAGTCTGTCCTCCTAGCAGAGCTGCTGCATCCCTCTGAGCATCTTTGTGGCCTCCTCTGGACCTGCTCCAACAGTTCCACGTCCTTCCTGTGCTGGGGGCTCCAGAACTGTACACAGTACTCCAGATGAGGTCTGACAAGAGCAGAATTATTTCTTCATAGGTATTCCCAACACCATATATAACTACCAAGTAAAGATTTTTCTCCAAAGGTCTTCTGCATTTAAGTTTTCCTCACATTTTACTGATGGCAGTTGGCAGAATCACTAACACCTATAAACGAATGAAGAGAGATGGTTCTTTTGTTTGCTAGTTTGTAACGCTATGAACCAACTGAGAATGCAGAACCTCAACATTTTCTTGGCAGATAAATGAAGGATGTTGTAATCTTACTTAGGAATTTTCAGCTGCACTGGAAGAGCCATGGCTCGGTCTAGGCATAACACTGTGGTTGGTCTCAGGAGACATGAATGGGTTAAGTTTATAAAGGACTTCATTTTCCTGCCACAGGTATGGTACCTTAGGTAATTACTGCAGCTTAAGCTAGACCACACCTTAGATAAACCTGTAATGCTGGCGTTTTCTGCAAACATTTTCTTTACGGCAAGCTGCGTCTTGCCTCTCACATATATTTGCTCTCCATTTCCAACCTGGTTTTTCCTTAGCTAGTTTGTACTCAGTTGAACCAACAAATCAGATTTTGTTGATTTAGTTCCATACCTCTCCAGTGTTTGCGTGACATAACCATGCCAGTTATGTGGTAACTACTGCTGTGGGGGACTGATGACTTGCTTTTTGTGCTACATGGAAAAGAGTGGAGATGAAGGAAGAGGAGGAGGAGGAAATAGTTCCATGGAGAAATATTTTGTTTTTCTTAAAGGTGAATAAAGCCAACGTATCACAGCTGGTACTAAGGAAGTGAATGCAGCTCTGGCGATACATGGATACATTCTGAACTCTCCAGGGAGCATTTTCAGCATATTTAAAAATACTGGTGTTAATTTTTCATCAGACCACACAGAAAGTAAACATCTCTGGGTAGGGGTAAGTGAGGGCTCTGAAAACAGGGGTAACTATTGAGAAGATCTTTGGTGAGCAGTTTGCCTCCAGATCTTTGTTCTGCTACGACATCTATCCCAACAGACCAACCAATGCTGCAGTACATAGGAGCACTTCAACTTCAGGCAAGCTGAGATCTGCTGGACCTGTCTCCGCCAACACAGCTTAGTCTGGAGGAAATGCCTTGGGGATGATGTATGGAATCACCCCACAACTGCCAGAGGGAGGAGCAGTTGCAGATGAAAAGCTCTTTTCCTCACAGGGCCAGACCTGGAAAAGGATCTCTGTCCCCAGCATAGTCTTAAACGCTGATGATAGATGCACTACACAATATTAATTGCAGCTACAACCACTAATCTGATAGCTCCGGCTTTGAGTACATTCCAGCAAAGCAAAATGAGGTAATCCTCACGCTAGCTGACATTTGACCTTAGAAACAAGCTCTTATAAGAGCTAAAAGTGTGTATTAAAACCTAAGGGAAGAACAAGATTGAGAGATAAGATTTTTAAAAACACCTAGTACTGGCCTAATATTTATACCAAAGAAAGCAATCACTGACTTCAATTAGAGCAGAACTTGGCTAATGTTGACCACGCTGGAGCACTAAAGCTTGGACACAGATGACTAAAAGATGAAATTATTTTTTTATAAGAATCATACAACTTAGCTTTAATAAAGCTCATATTTTAAAACAACATTATCCAATGTGGTTTTTTTTTCTTTTTAATGTTAGACAGATCTTCATCCAGTAAAGAAACAGATTTCTAAATAAAGAGAAAATAAGACTGCGATAGTTAAGATCTAAATATCTATGAAACATAGAATCATAGAGTGGTAGGGTTGGAAGGGACCTCAAGGATCATCTAATTCCAACTCCCNCTTCAGCAGTTATGGGTAATGTGCTGGGGAGTTACCGCTCCAACACTTCCATGTCCTTCCTGTGCTGGGGGTTCCAGAACTGCACACAGTATTCCAGATGGGGTCTGAGGAGAGCAGAGTAAAGGGGATTCATGACCCTTTAGTCTTTGAGCTTGATTTTGAACACCTGGGCTTAAAATGCCAAACAAGTTTAGTTTTCTAAAATTTTGAACTTACAAAAAAAAAAAAAAAAAAATAATTGACATAGATGCAGTTAGTCAAATCTTAATGTGCTAAAGAGAGAACAAGGTTCATAGGTATTTTGGGGGTACAAATACAAGTTTGTGGATCCTTTGTGCCAATGTTGCCCAAAATACAGACACCTCTCTAGGTGATTTGTACACAATGACTTAGCATTTGATTTTAAGATGTGTAGTGTTTGATGTGTGGCTTGAAGTGCAATAAGTATAAGAAGAGTAAATATGAACATTAACAGCAGGAATCCACTATATATCAGCAGCGAATTAGTACCTTCGGTAAATACCTGCTGCAAATAATATATCTTAGTTAAGCGACAGGTGTGAATAACACTTTGGGGAACCATTATTATACATCTTTAGTTGCCTTATCTGCCCTCTGTTCACTCATTTCTGTCCCTTAAGGATACTATTAGTATGTCAAGTCAACATCTTCCCCAACTGATCAATGTTCAAAAGCACCAAAAGAAAAAATTGCTTCAGACATGGTAGTGGGGGGAGAGAGGAGTACCTTCCAAACACCACATTTTCTACAAGAATTACATCTGCCTGTAGCATCTTTCTGGCAATACTTAGTCTCCATTTGACAAAATTTTCTTCTTTTAAAAGAATATTACTAAAAGGCAAGAAATTGGAACAATATGCTACCAGGAATGGGAAATTCCTTCTTTCAGTGGGACCACAGACTTGGCAGATTGTGGGATGCTAAGATTTAACACTCTAGTATTTTCACCTCTACAATGGCTATTTTAAGCTGCTTACAGATAGTTTAAACAAACCATGAGACTTCCTCACTTAGGCTACCACAAGCAAGGCACATGACCCTGCAGATGGAGGAATTTGAGAAGCATACTCATATTTTTTCAAAGTTCTCAAACATTCTAAAAACACATTCTCCTTCAACATGCAGAGAGCAGTGTAGACTCTTACACTATAAAAGGTTTTTTTCAGCGCAGATCATAGATGAAAATCACAAAGCCAGCTCCTGAGTAACACAAAATCAAATGCAGATGCGTGATGGAAAACACTGCATCACTGCATTGTTGGAATTCTTTCCAGTTTAACTGCCCTTACGTATGGTTTTCAAGTAAAGCCAATTATTTTCTGTATGTATGATATTATTTTATCATTATACTGGAAGATCATTCTAAGAAAAGCAGGTTTTTTTCAATTTAAAAATCACTTGAAGTCATGAAGAAACTGAAGATCTACTTTTTATGATGGTAGTTCGAAGTCTCTGGAAAGACTTCTACAAACTTTGTTTTCATCTCTTACATAGAGTATTAGCTAGACAACAGGAGAAAACTTCCAAAACATACTTTAAAGTACTGAAACATGCTCCATTTTCAGCTTAGAACATCACCCCAGGTATCAAAGATGAGCCACAAAGAAATATAGAATCATAGAATGGTAAGGTTGGAAGGGACCTCAAAGNGGATTAACATATTGTTGAATGTATTAAGGGAGTCTCAAATGCACCTAAATTAAAACCTAACACAGTTTTTTACATGGCCTCAGAGATTTTTTTTTCCTGACAAATTGGTACCCTTCTCTTTCAGAACTAGAATGTGTGCAAACAACTCCCTACATGATGAGCAAGTGTGTATTTTTTTTACTGTGAAATTCCAGCATGCACTGTAAGAGGAATCTTCACTACAAGTGCAAAACATGACATCATCACTAGGCAGGTACAGGCATAGTCAGCTAAAAAAAACCCAAAAAAACAACAAAAAACCCCCATACCACCAAAACCCATCAAACAAAAAAACAACCTACATAAACCACACTTAAACCTGACATTTCCTTACCTTATATCCCCTAGCACATGTTTATTTTCTTAAAGTTCATAAAGACCATTAGAGGAAGTAAATGAATACCTTCAAATGTCCACTGGCTCAAAGTGGTCACTGCTTGTGTCCACACTAATGTGTGTGGATTTGTTCCTACAGACCAAACAACTAGCTCAAACCAGGCAACAATAGCCCCAAAGTAATGAGAAGAACAACTGGAAGTGATCAGTTTTACATGCACAGTGCAGCAGTCTCACAGAAGATGTGCATGGCAACCTGGCTGTATATTTGTTCCCAGGTACAAGCTTCAGCAAATAATATCCTCAATGGCTAAAGCATCTCACAATGCAGTAGAGCATCTCTTCAGTTGTGGATGCCTGTTTCACAGGAAACATGCATCTTCAGATTTAATTTGCTAGTGGTTTACACACAATCTGCATTCTATAGACCAAACAGTTCAGTTTGTAGCAGGTGTACCTTAGAGAAACCTTTCCATTTACAAAAATTAAATGCTGGAAGCATCACTTCAGCAAGAAAAACAATGTGCTGAAACATCTCCTCTTTCTCCTTTCACGGTGCACATACAACTCCACACTGATGTAAAATGCCACCTCTGAGAAGTGGTGCACTCAGTTGCTTTTCCAAAACCTAGAGAAAACCAGGTAGTGTCAATTCTTGCTGGAATTATAGTTGTACAGTTCTTTTCCTCTGAACCATCCTGACAAAATTTGAAGCTCAGAATGATGAGTTCGAATACAAAAATAGCCAGTACAAAACAGCCAAGGATTCAGAGGACTCTATGAAGGGGATCCAGTGCGACTTCCTAGGATGTTGAAGAACTAAAACTCTCCAAAAGACTTTCTACTCAAACATCCAATCTCTTCTTTACAGAAAATAAGGCTTACACCTTACACAGAACAGCTGCTCACTTCCAACATCTCCCAGAGTTTTGATTGTGTAGAACAGCCCTTTGCAGAAAAGAGAAATGCAGAAAACCACCTTTAAAATCTACTTAGATATTTTGAATTTCTGTTTTGGCCTGAAGATGGGTGCCTTTCTTGAAAGCCTCCAAAACACACACCATATATACTGAGCCCACAAGTGTCCCAAAAAAACACCCATGGACATACTGTTATCATAGAATTGTAGAATGGTAGGGTTGGAAGGGACCTCAAGGATCATCTAATTCCAACCCCCTNGCTGCAGAACCCCAACTCTTGTAGCCTGTCCTCATAGCAGAGCTGCTGCAGCCCTCTAAACATCTTTGTGGCCCTCCTCTGGACCCACTGCAGCAGTTCCATGTCCTTCCTGTGCTGGGGGCTCCAGAACTGCACACAGGACTCCAGGTGGGGTCTGACGAGAGCAGACGCCGTGTTATGTTTAAATCTGCTCTAGCTTCCCTTTTTTGTAATCTCCAGATAAAAATTCTGTGGTTAAAACTGTGACCATTGGCTGCAAGGAGCAACATCAGCAGCTTTCAACAGCATACAGAACACTGGACTCTGGTCACATTCACAATGCAGTCTGAGGGTATTAACTTCATCAGTCTGTTCTTGCTGATGTCTTTGCATTCTCTAAGGCTGGAGATGCAGTCATTGTTGATGATTCAAGGAGCTTGCTTTGAATTTCCACATGCTAAAAGGAGGAAAATCAATCTCAAATTCAATGCTCTCTCCCCCACCTCCTTCCAAATGGGAAAAAAAAAAAAAGCAAAGCACCCTGCTCCCGAAGGTCACAACGGCACTACCCTCCGAATCTTACAAGAAAGACATTAGAGCAGAACACGATGCCGCACTCCGTCATTACGCGGGGATATTGGAAAGAGGACAAAGGAACGTGCACACAGAAGTGGAGAGTGGGCTCTTTTCTTGTATTGGCCACATTCAACTTGTTTGTTCAAGAAAAAAAAAAAGAAAGAGTGGAACAAGACATGCATGCCTGATGCTGTTAGTGCTTAATACACTGGAAAAATTGTTTAGGAACAATTCATCCTTAAAATTATTCTGTAAAACCATCAGTCATTGAGATCTTAGGTTATCAGTTGCATAGATGTTTCTTGTAGTCCACCATATTTAGGTACACTTATTTGTCTTGTGTTTTAAGCTTGACTTTCATTTATTTATCTAGGTGATTCATGGAAGTTTGTCTCCCTTTACTGCTACTGATGGGCCAGTGGTATTACATCTATCTAGCACTACTGCCATCTTGAAAGCATCAACTATGTGAGAGACCTCTCCATGAGGAACAGAGGCATTTCACCTGTAAGGGCAGCTTACAGCCCAGTCCTGTTTCCCCAATAAGTAACCTGTTCATTTAACATCTGAATTCTCAAACAGCACTGAACTGAAGAGGGCAGCAGCATTAGAAAATAGTTTGCCCTATGACAGCATGCCACAGATATTTTGCTAGATCAGTCATGGGCACTGCAGGAATTAATACATCATGTATTCTTTCAGTTGAGAGGCTAGAGAAAATCTGCAGTCTAATTAGTAAGTGTGTCACATATCTCATGTCTTTCAGATGGATGACTGCACTGGGGAATATACCAGTTCCTCAGTTCCTCCTCCATACACATATCTCTCTTTTAATTTTTCAGGAAGGCATATCTGGGGTTTTAAATATACTTGATAGAGAAGGCATATTCAAATAAAGGAGACTATCATCAGCACTCACATTTTCTTTAGACCATGAATTGAATTTATAAATCAGGTTCTAAATACTTCATAAAAGTTTCTACTCTTCTTATGCACGCGGATGATTCCAGAATAAAAGTGGTACCACGAGGAAGTCAGAAACATTTGGTGTTGACATTTGTTTTAAATAACCCAGCCTTGTGTACCAAGGAACATTAGCCTGGAGTGGAATTCTGTCATGGGCTCCAGTTTAGTACAGGCAGCTGCAGTCCAGTGCCATCATAGCAAGAACATTATTTGTTTCCTGATTTGCTAGCAACAAATCTTCCAACTTCCAGACTAAAATTTGTTCATGGACAGAGTTTCAACAAGAAATGTAATAAAGTATTGTGCTTACACATTTTGTGTTACTTAGATTTTAGAAACAATGAAATATGTCATAAATGTCATCTGGATTTATTTTGTCATGCTGCTGAACTATATTCAATGGTTGACTCATCTAAATTAATTTCGCAGCATCTGTTAATTAACGTCTAGGTTGTGGCTGAGCAGAAGCCAAAGTTCATTCTGTTATGGTTTTATGCAAAAATTAAGCCAATCAAATTGCTTATTTTTCTATTATTCTGTGAGCAACGTAGGACCAGAGCTAAGAAATCTGTATCAGGACATGTGGGTTTGTGTAAGAAAAGCCAGAATGTTCAGAGAAACTCTAGCCTGGCAATGGTAAACCTTTGTCTGTGCATAGTGTAGACTGAGCTCTGAAGCTTATTCCTGCTTTACAAATCTGACCCTTCTCCAAGAGAAGAGGCCTGCAGTGCTAGAAAAACTGCACAGGAACATCTGCTCTGAGAAGAAACAAGAAAATAATACTTTTTAGTGAGGCTAGTCTACAACTTCTGCATGGCTTCAAAAGAGAGGAAATCCTCACTGCGAGGAATGGGAGCTACCTTAAAACAGAACAGTCTTTGCAACCTCACAGCTACTCCAGATTTTGCAGCTACTTTGAATCAGTCTGTAGGCAAACTAGCATAGTGTATCATCTTGTAAGCTCCCATCAGCAGCCTAACAACCAAGACTAGTGCAGCCTGGAGGTTGTGTGCACAGGACTTGGCCAGACTGGCAGTAGCAAGAGAGCATTCAACTCTGCAGTCACCATATACAACAATGTTCAATACTCCTGCTGCACTGAAGGGGCTGGCAGGGGTTTATACCAGCTCTAGCAGACAAAAACTCCAGAAAAACACACATTGTCTTGGGTACCTCACATTATCTTGCAATACACATGCTAGGATTACAAGTTCAAAGGTGATTTTATTAAAGCAATGCTGGCATAATAGTGTCCCACTTTAAGAACAGCAATGTGTGCATATATCATAAAGATCTAGAGAGAAAACAGCATGGATGTGGGAAAAGGAGGCTACAAGTAGTAGATCAGGTTGAGTTTCAATAGGTAGGGAAAAGAAAAACAAAAACACAAACAACACACATAATAGAAAACCAGATACAGAAAGAGTATTGCAGAGCCTGAAGGAGAAATCAGAAAGGTATCAAAAACGTGTGTCAGAAGTTGCAATTTCACAGCATTAAGACTGCATGCCATACATTAAGACTGGTACCTCAGAAATTTAAATCAAAACAGGTCTCCAAANCCAGGTATGTCTGAATTTTGCTGAGTATACTGAACTTACAATATAAACTCTTTTTATTTCCCCTCTGAACTGAGAAACATTTGCTCAATAAATTCTCAAATATGCATTTCAGGGTATCCTATCTAAAGCGTATCTTGAAGACTATGATTGCCAGAAGAGTCCTCCTAGCCCTTAACTGTCTTTTAAAGCCTTAAGAAAATGTGTCTGAAGTTACATGTCTCTTTCATTCTTTATACTATCGTTCACTGGGATGTTTATGAAAGAAAGGTTGTTCAGGACTCAAGCACCTGTCCTTGCCATAGGTAAAATCTCCAGGAGCAGTTAGTGATCACTGAACATCTTCAGAAATCATTTGTACAACATAGACCACGAGACATCAGCTTGGTCAAGAAGTAAACAACACAATTTCACATGCATGTGCTTTGGTCCTAATCTCAAGTGAATTTAAGTAGTCTAGGGATTAGTGCCTCTTCTGAGGCACAATTCTGCATTGCCACACATTGAACCTGTACAAAGTCATCTACATAACAGCTTCAAGGATGGTCTTTATCCCCACAGATGTTCCTTGTCATACATTAAACTACATCAGAACTTGCAGCCATGACTCCAAACATGTCCTCTCAGCCAAGCTACATGGAGCATACATATGTGAGGATGGTGTAAAGCATATAATACCATGCTGCCCTAGAACTACATCAGCCTTCTTCAACTCAGGAATATAAAACTGAGCTAATTCACACAAAAGTCCCTGAAAATACAGGAGGGAAGCCTGAAGCTGTGTCTGACACCACGCTTCATTCTGCCCATATTCCTCCAGCAAGGTAAGAAACTTCACTGTGGGGAAAAAGTAATTTTCCCCATCAGCTGTCCTACAAATTTCTTGGCAACTAATTATTTTGTCTTACTCTGCCTGTGTATCTGGGCTTGGCATTGTATCCAAACCCAACACAGAGAAGCTGGAAAGAGAACTTTTTTTCTAGTCTCCCAGGTACAGGACTCTTGTCATTTATTACCCTCTAAATTATCTACAATTATTTTGTTTAGCAGGCTAATGTGGGAACTCTGTTTAATATGACAGAAAGAACAATTTAACTGAGTCGTGCTTTGTATCAGACGTTAGCAATCAGCACGTTAATAAGTCTGGAAGATTGATATCAGTTTGAAAGGAAAAACCTACACAAAACAATTAATTAAGAAAGTTAAAACAAATGAACTGTTAAGGATGGAATCGGATCCATGAGACGAGATGGTAAAAGCCCAGAAGGAAACACTCTAATTGAAAATGCAGTAGAAGGCAGAGAGTACAGTTAAACATTATCTTATCAGAAAATTAGCAAAATGTAATTTTTTTTTTTTATTGGATTTTTAGAGATGTTATTTTTAACCACATCAAAAAACCCCACCTCATGGCTATTGGCACAAATTGTCATAATTACTATAATTTGAAGTCTGAGCTGTGGAGTGACTGCTCAGATAACTATCTCGTCCTCCTTGTGCCGCATTAGGAAGGCAGCTGGGAGACATTTCTCAGGGTTTTTTGGTTTTTTTTTTTTGTACTAGGTTTGGACTTCATTTGTGTCTATTATCCAATCTCATTTTTGAGAGTACTAAAGAATAAATTCTTTTCCCCTACCTGAAACATCGGAGAAAATCAGGAGGTTAACATTAAGAGAGGTAAAGTCGATTTTAATTAACATACCAATTACTTCCCATTTGCAAGCAAATTGTTTTATTTCCTTCTATATGCTCCCAGGGTTTTGGGTTTTTTGGGTGTTTTTTTTTTTTTTAATATT
>WBNM01026577.1:188643-221159 GCA_013399055.1 Ramphastos sulfuratus
TGTGGCTGCTCCCTCCCTGGAGGTGTTGAAGGCCAGGTTGGAGGAGACCTTGAGTGCCCTGTACTAGTGGGAGGTGTCCCTGCCTATGGCAGGGGGTTGGAACTAGATGATCCTTGAGGTCCCTTCCAATGTTATTATTCTATGATTCTACGATTAAGGTGAGGAGACTGCAAGGTTGATGTAGGAAGAGTTGTTAGTTGGGGGTGATGAAGAAAATAGCCTCATTGGAAACTGCTGCATGTCACTATTTTCGTCCTCTGTACCCTGCGTAAGTTTCACCCTGGGTAATTTCATTCATCTGTAATTTCAGCTGTATACATCACTCCTGTTACCCTTCTCTCCTATCCTTTTGGTCAAGGTATAAGAGTGCAGGAACTGCCTCCTCTCCATTCTTTGCTTTTGAATGACTGTCACTCCTATTCTTACCAGTGATATCACCAGATTTTCCAAAATAGCGTAGAAGACTGAGAATATGTCCTCTAACATAAAGCCCATTCAGTACTTGTGCTGTTAAAGAAAAAGGGACAACTCCTTTCAGAAACTAATGCTGCAAACTCAAGAATTGTACACTAAATTACAAAGAAACATTCAGATGAATAAATAAAATTGACTGAAACAAGAAGAGTAAGAATTGTATTGTTCTCCCTTGATAACTTATTATCTAGGATATTGAATGTGCATGGTGCTCTTCTAGGAGAATGTTCCACTAGCACGTGCACAAAAAGATTCACAGCTACAATCCAGAATTTTCATTTTTACCTCTCATGTACCTTTACATGATATTAAATGTGCATGGTGGTGTTCTAGGAGAATGTTTGTCATGGTCTGGGAGTTCCCAACACACACACACTTTGTAAAAATCACCCAGACTAGATTCAGCAGGCTGGAAGTTAAGGGCTGAAGCTCTATTTACAGCTTAGCACGATATACAAGCAGAGATATACACAATAGACAGGAATAGTTATAGAAATATACAAGTTAAAGATAATACAGAAACACAACACCCCTCCCAGAAATCAGAGACCCCAGGAGGGGCTTCCAACCACCTTCCACTTTCTCCCCACCCCTATACCTTACCCAAAGGTCTGCCTTATGCTCAAGGTAAATGTGAAGGATCGGCCAGGGAGGTTAGAAGGAAAGTGGTTAGTGAGGTTACTCGGCAGAGAGGAGAAAAGCAAGAAGCTGCTAACAGCCCCAGAGTGTCTGAGCCTGAGTGTTGTGTCTTTGTTTCGTAGTCTTAGTCTTAAACATCTCAGCAAGCCTATGAGTGAAGTAGAGATCACCATTGCTTCCCTTTCACAGCCTATAATTTTCTCCATTAAAATATTCCATTTAGCCTCAAACCAGCACAATGTTCCACTAGCACACACACAAAAAATTCACAGCTACAATCCAGAGTTTTCATTTTTACCTCTCAGCAACATTAGATCATTTTTCTTACCTGCACCCTCATGACATCCCCTGTGCCATTCCACAATGCCAAGAGCCCTTGTAGAGCATTAAGCACAACAGTTGAACTAAGTTTAGTCCATGAAGAGTTCAGATGTGTAAAGCATTAATAGTAAAGTTTTTGGACCTGTGCATGCAGCCTGAGTCACTCAGCTGAGTTGATTCCCAACTTCCAGGAATTCTCCAAGCTCCCTACACCATTCAGCCACATGTTTTGCTAGCTATGCATCTTTAAAGACACAATTCCTCTTTCTCACACAGCCACAAGGCCATTCTTAGGCTACAAAAAAGATTGAGTACTATATGGGTGAAGTTTGCCATTTAGCCCTGAATTACATTTCTCTGTTTGATCTTTTCAAAATGTACTTTTAAAGTATTGTTTTTCTGCATGATCCAGTTTGGCAGAACATCTATCCTTGAACAGAAACAGAGGAGGCAAGAGACAACACAAGTCCTGTAGTTGATAGTCATTTAAGGCTGCAGTACAACCAGAAGATGTGCTGTTTAGAAGGAAGCAACACAGTTACTTGAGATAAAAATCAGTCAAAAGCATAAAAGTAGAAAAACACAGTTTAGAAATCTGAGAGCATAAAACTAAAAGAGAGCAATAATCTCCCTTTATTTAAAGCTTGGTTCCACTGCCTAAAGCCAGGCCACAGCAGGCAGGGTGAGATGTTTTGTGCTATCCTGCCTGGCTTCCACCTGCTCTAGAAAGAGGAAAGTCTCTGCATGAGATCTGCTGTCCCAGTCCTAGAACCTCTCAAGAGTACTTGATCTTTACAGGAAAAAAAAATCAACAAGTAGATAAGCATTGTCCTTCCTTTATTCATAGTACACTTAGTCACAGAGAGAATAAACAAACATCCTATACCTCCTCGTAGAAATAAGTGAATCCCAGCAACTGTAATAGTCTGATTATTCACAAAGCATTAATAAATGAAAATACAAATCACAAGGGTCACACTAGTCCTGATTTCCATCATACTGCTCCAACACAAGCAAAAGGATCCAGAAGATGAAACCAGGAATGCAATACATTGCCTACTGAGTCTACCCAAGTGAAATTCTGTAACTTTACCATACAGTGAGAGCTGTGTGGGTAACATGTTCAGTAGATCTAATATCCAGGATGTCTTGCCAACATCCCACAGGTGTGCACAGGAGAGCAGTATGTGAAAGGAAAGCAATTATGTAGGTGGGTATACATACAAATCAGTGTTTCTAAATCCTGGATTAATTCATTCCACACATCTGCATCCATTTCACATTGAGGAATTAAATTAAGAGGAAAATAAAAATAAAATTAAAAAAGAAAACTTAATAAATCTGTTTTAAATATATCTGAGCATTAATTCTGCTCCTTGGCTGTCTCTGTGCTCAGCACTTTACCTCTCCCAAAGACCTACTTCAGCAGAACCCTTTAAAATACACCACTGACAGGTCCCAACCAGGCATCCTAGGGTGAATACATTAGTTACTGTTGACTTCAGCACCGTCTCATGTGCATACCGGAGGGAGGAAGCTGCAAGAAAGAGGAAAGTAAGAGAGCCACACACACTCCTTCCAGTTTAATTGACAGGGGGGATTTTCTTGGGGATTTTAACTTGAAAACCAAACAATAAGCTACAATCCAGCCATTGTTCCGGTCACTTTACTCACATGTTACAGGCCTTTATTTTATTCTGTGTCTGTTTTTGTCCTCTCAGTTTACACTTGTAGAGGTAGGGACCTGTGTATGCATCTCCTGTGTTTCTGGAGTGTTTCCACAATGCAAAGGAGATGTTATACTGCAAGCAGACTAAGTGTGACAAAGTGACATTATACCAAGCCGGCAAGGAGGGGAATAAAGGTTGAAGTCTCATGGGTCTCAGAGAAAACAAAGTTTGACTTTATGTGGAAAAGGAGGGGAAGAACAGAAACCATACTGCTGTATCACACTACCCTCTGTAAAATATATGCTTAGAGATAAATAAATATCAAGCAAACACAGGTGATTGTTGCATTAAAACTAGCTCACACCTGATGGATCAGGAATGCAAAATACAATCTCCTCTTAAGTGCAGAAAAATTGGTGCCGAGAAGTTGGATTAACCTCCTTTGTTGAGGAATACTTTAATCTTCTCTGTACCTCTCCAATTTCTTGTTAGTTTTTTAAGGCATGCTTTGCTTAGTGTAAGTGCCCTTCCCCGTTTGCAAATAAAGTCCTTTGCCTGAATGATAAAATTTAGACCTTAAGTTGCAATGTCATTTCTACACTGAATTCATCCCCACTGTAAGAAATCTTCATCTTCAGTGACTTTAGCCAAATTTTAGATTCACTGCTTATTAACATTAGAGATCAGCAAATAAATGCTATGGATATATTAGATACTATTGTGATACAGCCTAGGTGTACCAGATAATATTTTATTCTGAATCTTTGCATCTGCAATCCTGTGATTCTACAGAAAGTTTAATACACAAATGAAAAACTATTAACTTGTAACTGACAAAGTTTCAGGAAAGCCCTGAAGATAATGCCTGAGTGGAACTTTTAAAACTCGTAAAGGAAAGCAGTATTTACTCAGCAGATCAAAGGCATCCAGTTCACATAGGATATGTCACCTTTACATTTTTCTACTGCCCTCTCTCTCCCTGCTCCAGTAACCCCATTTTTGCTTCTTCAGCAACATCCCTTCTTCACCCTTGCAATTTCCCGTCTCTCATGTCCCCTGCCTACTGTAATGCTCTCTTCTGTACATCCAGATGTCCTCTAGCATTACCCTCTGCATTTGGCCTGCACAGTGGTTCAGATGGTTAAAGCAATCTCTCAGGTGGATCTGTTTCCTTTTCCTCCCAAGACTGTCAAGCGCATTTTGTGCCCAGCAGAACTCTTGCGTACCACATATAATGAAGTGCAAAATTCAAGGGCACCATTAGACATGTGGTCTCCACAGATGCCAAGGAACACGAAGCATAAGTGAGCTTCATTTTTGCTTCAAACCCAAAATTCATAAAGTGGGCAGGATTATTCATTGACTTGAAGTCCTTGGAAAATTACATTCCAATAAGTATGTTTATGTAGATACATACATGTAAATGAATTCTCAGCCATGCTCTAAAACTCTACCCTCATGGGCTGCCAAAAATAAGAGCAACTCACTTTACAAGCCCTAAATAATCCAAGCCACCTGGGAGAAAGAAACCAAGACATTAAACTTTTTCTTTCTTTCCCTTTTGCACTTCATTTAGCCCTTTCTGACTGTGCTTGCTCCAGCCCAGGGTGCTCCACTATCCCCAGGATTAGCAGAGATCTCTGTCGATTGCTCACACCTGCAATTCAGACAAACCCCGTTCCGCTTTGTGCAATCAGCCGTACCTCCCATAAGGCCATCAGCTCCCAAGCTGACAGGCAAACAGAGACCCACCTGATGGGTCAGACCAGACACCTGCGAAGGGGCTGGAGCAGGAAGGAGAGGGGAGAGGGAGGAAGAGAAGAGGTGGAATTACACAATTAAAATATCTGGTTGGGGGGGGTGTTTGTTTTTGTTTTATTTTTTTATGGCAAAGGGTATTACTTGCTATCCATAGATACAAACATCTGACTGTGAAACCAGTACTCCTATAAAACTCCCATAGAAGCTGCTTGCCTGTTTAATACCCAGTGGAGTAGGTCCCATTGGCAGAAATCCATTTGTTTCAAAACAAGTGGTTGGAGCTGCTTATTAAATTTAGATTCCCTAAGCAGTGGATATTTGCCACCAAATCTCCATTACTAAGATGTAAGAGAGACTAGTGAAATCCACACCACTACTTTTTTTTATAGATGCACCCTGAATAAATTAAGCCAATTGATTTTCCTTTGTTTCAGTTATAGCTGTGAAATGAGAACATGAAGCAGTGTCATTCTTCTACAGTTGGATTATACCTCCACCAGGCAACTGCCCATTACAGAACTTGGAGAGCACTCCAGCTATGGACATATGGATACACTAAGTATGATCAGTGAGTTCTATGAGTACTGTGGAGAAAAGAGCACACAAAACTCAAATCATGCCTGATTATTGCTGTCCTGTATGTATGTGCATAACAGCAGTGCTCCTGCGAGAGTACTCACAGCATCACTGCACAAGGTCCATCAGAAATTCATTGTTTGAGAAGAAAGAGCAAAACTGTATAAAATACACATGCATGAGAATGGCTGTCAGAAGCAGCTGTCCCATTCTGCCTATTTCCTGCCTCAAAATTCATTTCAGGTTAATTCCCTGTAGGAAGGGGAGTTTGATCTCATTATTAATATTACTTTAAACCTTGTTCTGGAAATTGACTAAGGCTAGGCCTTAGCTGATGTTATTTAGTCCTGGGCCATCCATTCTTCAAAGCTAAGGATGTGACCTCAAACCAGTTTTAGCTCTAACTTTTCAATAGAGATTTAAAGGCAGGTCTTATAGAGAAGATGGAAGTAACCTTCAGGCAGTACTGAGACCTGAGATCATCTTCTCTAATGTCATTCCTTGTCTCCATCTACTGCAGACAGTTTAGAGACCTAATGCTGAGTAGAGAAAATAATTGTCTCCTTGCGTACGGTGAGAAGGAGGAGGCAATAGGCCAAGCACACACCCAAGAAGTGGCACAGTCTGGCAGGGTACCCATGAGGTAGAACAGCAATAACTAAGAAGGAAGCCAAAGATAACCAAACAGCAGTGTGCCAAGGGGTTTTTCTGCTCTTAGTGGGAGCACCATGTTACCAGTGATGCTAGATTGGCATGGTTCTCATCCAAGTACAAAGGCATTGACACTTCCATGTCTCTGAGAAGGTATAAAGTTCCTCCCAACTTTTCCTGTGCATAGTCACTTTTCTTCCTATGGCCAGTGAGGAACAGAAGTCATAGAATCATAGAAAGATAAGGTTGGAAGGGCCCTCAAGGATCATCTAGTTCCAACCCCCTGCCATAGGCAGGGACACCTCCCACTAGTACAGGTCACTCAAGGCCTCGTCCACCCTGGCCTTGAACCCCTCCAGGGAGGGAGCAGCCACAACCTCCCTGGGCAACCTGTGCCAGTGCCTCACCGCCCTCACTGCAAACAACTTCCTCCTAATGTCCAGTCTAAATCTCCCCTCTGCCAGTTCAAACCCATTGCCCCTTGTCCTGTCATGGCAAGACCTTGTCAATAGTCCCTCCCCAGCCTTCCTGTAGCCCCCTTCAGAGTCATCAAACCCTTGGGATGTAGCTGTTTCACAATTATGCTTAAACTCTCCAAATACCCAAGAGCATATTGACAGTTGTTGCTGAGCTTTGGATATTATTTTATTTTGTAGCTAAAATTAAAGTAAGAAACAATTAGCATCATCCCACTTTGTAACAGAGCATTTTACCAGTCAAGTAGAATGTGGAGCATAATTATATGGCTATATCCAGAGATTACACACTGCATCAAATGGGAAATCATGTCATGTTAACCACCAAGTTATCCTGAAATTGTTCAGTGATAAGTGAGAAAGAATTTGGTCTCTCTCTGTGTGGTCTCTGCTGGTTGCATGTTTTCCCGCTGTTATCCCCCTGACCTGCATACCTGCCATGGACTCCTTCAAGCTTATCAATCAAACTAGAGAACAGAAAGCCTAGCCTGACATCTGACTTCAGCTAACAGGAAGCGAGCAGTAGCCTTCTGCTATCTAGTCCCTTTCTACTTAGCCCCGTCATGTAGGAAATGAACCAACACCTTGCAAAAGAATAATGAATGAAGCTGATCCATCAAGGTCAAACAGGCCTGACTGGTCTCCTTTTTTTTTCCTGGGGTGGGGGAGAGGGGAAGGGAAAAAAGGAAAAGCACCCAAACCCCCTCCCTATTTCCCCTTAAAGCAAGTCACTCCAATACAGTCAACATTCATTTACAAATGATTAATGCAGAATGGTAATTTCTTGTTATTTCTTTAATTTTAGAACCAGGAATAAGTAGTGAACTCCATGAAGGCTTTCATCAAAGGCTCAGAGAAGATTAGATAAGCTGCTTGTGCCTTTGAAAGATCATTTCTGCTGAGCATATAGCTTCTGTTGACAAATATTGCCTTTTAATTGGGGGGGGGCATAATGTTTTAAAGGAGGAAGAGACCAAAAGGAGTAGGTTTCCATGATATTGTGCCTTACAAGTATTAAGCACATTCACATAAGTGGAAAAATCAATGTAAAATAGTTAGGTCACTGGAAGGACAGGAAAGGGTATTGAGGCCAGGCCCATGGCACCTGCAGCAACCACGTGCAAGACATTGCAAGCAAAGGTTGTGTGGAAGCACCAGTCCATACAGCTTCATGTGACCTCTCTTTGGAGACTCAAGAATTCTACTTGGTTGTCAATTTAGATTGGTTCAACTGGGTTTTCCTTTGAAAATAATCAAGTAGTTGTAAGCAGTTCCAGACTGCATTTTAGGGTCTTTAATGCTGCTGAATTTTGAAAGTGTTGTTTTCTGATCTATTGGCACTTCAGATTTTCCAAATCAATGAAGTACAAAATATCACAAGTGAGCCTTTTTTTTTTTTTCAGCATTCTCAGTCTTTGAAGTGACCTGAACATATTGCAAACAGGATCAACATCACCTTCAATCCAGGATGTTCTGAGTAGTAATAATGGAAATCGAAGCAGCTAACTTTCCTTTTACTCAATAACGAGGAAATACTGAGTTGGAAAGGAAATTCAGGAGTGGGTATGATGTTTTTAAAACCATTAGACACAACTGTATCTGTAGCCCTCAAAAGGAAAAAAGAAAATCCTGCATCATACTTAGAGCTTGTAATTTCTTCAACCTATAACCCCCCTTTTCGTGCAGCTGTTTGCCATCGTCTTTCTGAATCTGAGAACAGATGATTTATAGCAATGCTTTGTCCAATGTTAGCAGAAACTGACAGTAACCACCAGATATTAAAAAAAAGAAAAAAAAAAATCAGAGAAAAATAAGATTAAGAGGCTTAATTACACCACGCCTATGCAACATGAGGTGCTTAAGCAGTGACAGCAGAGATTTCTCTTCTCAGAAAAGATCAGATATGAGAAAGTACTGAAGCATTAGCAGAGCCCACCTGCCAGTTTTAGACCACACTAATGTAAGTTTTCTTTCTTTACTATTTATTTTTCACAAAGCAGGAAATGGTAAGAATATAAAGGGTAACCCTACTGCACCTTCTGATAACTTTCTAATACAAAAATTATCATTCCACAAATAATGAACCTTTTAAGCTAAATTGGATGCATTGGTTGAGCTGGGCCTTCTGAGGTTTCTGGTGCCTCCTCATTGAGCACTTCAAAGGAATGCTTCTCTCTTCTATTAAAAGTCTGAGTCTTGTAAAAATTCACCACACCCTAGGAATTCCCCTCTTGGAACACATTATTCAGACTTGTGATTCAGGCATCTTATTTTTAGAGAAAACATTTCCAGAACAACCACAACTAGAATGTGACTGATCAGAGAAAGAAGAGGAGTGTGCCTTCTGGTAATCTAGCTTTCTCCTACTCTGTAAATCACAGAAATTCACCCAAAATATATATATATATATTTTTTTTTTTCCCCCCCCACAATCCAGACAGACAAGTCACATAGAAACCTGGTAGCTGCTTTCTAGCCCAGCAAGACACAGCTCTGGGGTTAAGAAACATGCAAGTAAACGGACCAGAACTGGCACCAGGACACAGCTGTGTGACATGAGGCAGACAAAGAGAGTGACTGGGCTCTCAAAGGTCAGTAGTAGAAAAGTTTTGGAGCAGTATTGCAAGAGGAAAAGTGGAAGGTAAAATCCTAAATGACTGAAAAGTGGAATCAGATAGACTTACGAGATTTATGTCCAAATAGTGCTTGAGATGGCAGAAACATACCTTCATGATCCAGTTCAATGAACAGTGTTGCCATTACTTGAACCTCTTCACAGTAAGGACACACCATTGCAACATTTTGTCCATGCCAATGAAATTCAGAGAAGGGTCTGGAGCAAGTAATTTCCAAATGTCTCCTAATAAAAAACAAACAAACAAAAAAAAACCCCATAAATACTACTTCCTTTCCTTTTTTAAAGCAAAAGGATTTGAGATGTTTTTTAGTCAAGTTTTACAATTAGCATTAAGATGTAGTTACATATTTTAAAAAAAAATGGTAGGAAGGAGTAGTGCTGGCTTTTACTTCTACTCTTACTGTGATTTCACAGAACAAGCAGAATGAAGAGATAAATGAATATGAAGTCATCACAAGTATGTTCATTTTGTTCCCACCATTCTACACAAGTGTCTTACAGTCCAGAGTTACAATATTGGTGTTCTGCAGTCATTTTAACTGGTACAAGTACTGAAGTGAGGTTGAGCCTGGCAGGCTATGTATGTCCTTGAGGCTCCCAGACACCACAGTAGTCAACTATGCACCTGAAAGGTACTAAAGCAACAGTGATTACCCACTGAAACTCGGGGATTTTGAAGTGGAGATGGACATTAAGCATGGTTTTCTGTTCCATGAAGGACACAAGAGTAGTACAAGACCTTTTGCAAACATTAGTCATAACCTGGGCAACACTTGCTAGGCAGTATAATGCACTTGATCTCAAAGATCCCTCAACAGTTCTACAATTCCATGAATACAGTATATTTCCAGTCCAAGGACAGAGATGGATGCACAGCAACCTCTCACGTCAAAGCCATCTTTCCAAATCATGCCCAGATAGGTAGTCACTGCCAATTTTTAGTGACCTATTAAGACACTAGAGCAAAATCTTTAACCTAGCAATTTCCACTTAAAGATCTCAGAGGATTTTCAGAACCAGGAGAGTAAATGTAAAGAAATTTTGTTTGGTTTGATTGGGGTTTTTTTGGGAGGGGGAGTGGGGTTTAGTGTGGTTTGGGTTTTTTCTTGTTTCTCATTTGTTTGTTGGGTTTTGGTCTGGTGGTTGTTTGGGGTTTTATTTGGGGGGGGATGAGGGTTGGGATATTTTTAGGGAGCAGATACATTTGACTGGAAAAACTGGAAGTTGGGAGTGAAGTTTGCCTAGCTTGACATTCACTGCCATTAAATCTACTGGAGTACACTTTTTCTTGTTAATAGACAGCCATGGTTGGAACAAACTGAGCAGGAACTTAACTATTAGTGAATGAATGGGTTCATCATGTAACATATGAGCATTATTCAACAGATGCTGGCATGAACTGAACAGTGAGGATATTTGATGCCATATGTGAAAGCATTTGGTGGTCTCATTTCCAATTCCTACTCTGCTGCCATATTCAGAAGTGTCATACAATGAAATCTAAATTAGCTTCTCGCTGGCCTTTCCTCTCAGGCATTTTAGGAGACAATTGAGTGTTAAGACACCTGATGGCCTTGAGTCTGCTGATAAAACTGACTGTTAATAAAGTGAGAAAATTTTGCAGTACCATTAGGTATGAGATTCCCAAGCAGGTAATCAATGCACTGCAGGGACACAGAAGTTTGCTGCCTTCCAAATGCTGCATCTTCACATTCAGAGAATAGGAGGCCTGCCCAGCTCAATTCTACAGCTGTTCAGATGAGGACATTTTTTCCTAAGATCTATGGATTCATAAAAGGGAAAGACCAGATAGCATCCTTATTCAGCCAGTTCCTGGGTAAAGGTATGAAATTAACAGAAAGCTGTCTAGCAGCTATGATTTTGGTTAGTCTTAGATTCCAGTTCTCCTCAGCCCTAACTGCCATACATCTATGAAAACATCTCACCAAGGCAAATACACCATAAATTATGATATCCTTTGCCATATATGATGTGGGCTTTGCAACACTCATCTCTACATACCTATATCATAGAATAGTAAGGTTGGAAGGGACCTCAAGGATCATCTAGTCCCAACCCCCTGCCATAGGCAGGGACATCTCCCACTAGTACAGGTCACCCAAGGCCTCATCCAACCTGGCCTTCAACACCTCCAGGGAGGGAGCAGCCACAACCTCCCTGGGCAACCTGTGCCAGTGTCTCACCACCTTCATCATTGTGATATCTGAACATCTGTACTTATTGAAAGCACACACCAAGCCCTTGCATACACCACATACTCCTGTTCACTCTTCTGAACAGAAGTATGTGCTGTATACAAGTAGGGACCAAGATAGCAGTTGTCACAGTCACATGTATCACAGAAAAGGTCTCAGTACTAGGCTTCAACTCCATTTCACTGATTCACAGGGCAAAGGTATGTGCAGTTGTCTCTTCATGCTGTCTCATCAGAGAAAAGGAAAAGGTTTCCATCTACAGTTCATTAAACACAATTTTACTTCTGCATCTTCTTCATTAGAAATAAATAGCAGCTCACATTATCATTATTTTTTAAAGGATCACATTTTTGTCATCAAGACAGAGAAAGCCTCCAAATGGAAAGGGCACTGGACAATTATTTTTAAATATGTTTGCTTCTGAGTCACACTGTGCAAAAGAGATACCAAGATACCACATGCACACAGACCAGGAAGGGGGGGGGGAGGGAACCACGACACCTTTTCTTTTTCAATGCACACAGGACTAAGGCTATTTCAGTAAAAAAAACATTGATTGCATTGCTGCTATCTGAGTTCAGACTCACTCCAGCTTTCAATCACATCATCTGCACTCTTCCAAAAAACAGATACAAAGGTCTAAAAGAGCAGCTTGATAACAGAGAAGGGCTTTTATTTATTTATTTATTAAAAGGGCATTTTTCCCAGACTTTAACTAAACCTCATCCACTCTTGTCACTCTGAGCAGACAGTTGAAAGCAATATTAGAGGAGGTAATTGCACAGATCAGTCAACAGCTTTTGTCCCCTTGCCACTGAGACTTACAGTAAAATGGGGACAAGAAAACATTGTACTGGATTAAAGGCAGGTCTTTTTCTCCAGTTGCTTGCTGCTTACCAGCTGTTGTGCTCAACGGCAGGGACAGAAGCTCTAGTAGTATCTATAGGGGAAATCTAGCCTGACACTGTCCTTTTTTTTTTTTTTTTTTTCCTTTTTCTTCCCGGCTCTCTAGGCCTGAAACAGATTACTCTTTGTTTTTAAAGTGAAACTTTACCAAAAAGTATTCTATCTTGTCATCTGCCATTAAGTCATTAATCATGTGTGCAGAGCACTTTACTAGCTATGAATTTTTAGGATTCTGAGTTTACAAGAACACCATCACTAACTTCTCAGACTGACAAACATTTTTCTCAACTCTTTGATCTTATTCGGAGCAACTCATGAAAAGACTTAAGAGTAGCTACTTAGACAAACACAGTACAGGGAACAGACAATTTTTATTAACATTTAATGGTAAATCACCAGCAGCAGCCCACATGCTGGTAAAAACAGACACTGCACTGTCAAAAAAAACCCCTGTACCTCTTATGAGTATGTCAGAACAGTTGCAAGAAAGCTCCAAGTGTACCTTGTAAGTGACAGAATTACAGCTGCCAAAGTACAGTGAGATTGAACACAAATGGAAGAGCACTGAACAGAAAGGCAGCAACAGAATTAAAGAGTCAAAAACAGAAATTGTTTGGTGTCAGAAAATACATCATCAACACCATCTTTAGGAGGAGAATCAGCGCTCAGGTTTTGACAGCATAGGCTGTAAATGGATTTTTGTTTCCATGATAGTATGTTTTATCTTCATGTTCTGACCTCATTCAAACACACAGAAAAGAGATGTTGAGACTGGTGCTGGAATTTTCAAGCCAGTTTCTATTACTTTGATCATGCAGTAGTTTTAGGTGACCATTACAAGCAGCAGAAGAATATCAGCTCCACTGAAGCCTTTGCATCACATTAACTTCATGAGAAAACTTCCAAAGCCAGCTCATTTACAGGTGTATAGTTAAATATATTTTGCATTTGAAATTTACATAAAAGATTGTTAGAACTTTCCAGAAATACAAAATTCTGCAATCAATGAACACATTACAATGCTGCTACTCCCAGAAATGTTTTTATTTTTACCTTTTTAAAGTAGACAAACACTCATTCTGAAATAATTACTCTTCCATTCTTAGATAATTCTGCTCATCTACTTTTAAAGAAAGGTTAACTTTAAATTCCAGGTTAAAATTTGAGAACAGGCTAGTGGGAAAACTAAATAAAAAAAATGAACTTTATACACTGCTTTTGTTCTTTTCCAAAAAACTCATACTATTTCCTTTGTCAAAGAAAATAGAAACTAAAGTAAAATATCAAGCTGAAAAAGTAAAGTTTACAAATGCATGTCCTTGAGGTGCATTTTTTTAACTGAAGCTTCTGAATATATTAATCAAAGAAGATGATTATATAAGTTGAATATATTAATTATAGTTATATTAATATAGTTATGTTATATATACTATAGTTGTATTATATAATTACTATATTAATATAACTATATATGATTATATATTATAATATATTATAGTTGGATATATTAATCAAAGAAATTACATAGGGTTTTTTAGCACATAAGTTTCTACCTGTACTGGATCAAAGCAAACTCTAAACCAAACAGAATAAATATTTTTTAACTTTGAGGACATTTTAATCCAAGTTTCTGAGCCACACTTTGCACTTAGGTTCATATCTCATGGTTTGAACCAAAAGCTCAGACCCAAAGAACTGTAAATTCTGGAACAATTTACAACAAAATCTGTGGCTAACTGCCATGGAGACAGCCAACACTTTCCTTCCATTTTAATAATAAACTGGTTTTTATTCATTTAGACTTGAGCAGATAGCTAAAGTGCAAAGCTTTCTAGGCAAGTGGCTAAAGGTCAGCTTCTTACTGAAAGGAATATAGTGCATAAATGTGTGACCACAGCCCCAGAAAGTTCAAGAAAGGAAACACTCTCCCCTCTATTTCCTACCCACCATTCCCAGTCCTGCCTCTGTATTTCAGTTTGCCATATATTAGGCAATAACACAGCAGGTGGAAATTCAATCTGGTTTCCCTACCAAAGCCTGTATCGGGTGCCTGTGAGCTGGTGAGCTCCTTCAGCCTTTCTACCACTCTACACACCAATCCTTCCCAAAGCAACACTCCACTGGGGCCTCTTTAGGAAAAGACTGGAATTTCTGGGCTTTTGCCTTTGTTTAGGGTGAAAACAAGTGATTAACTCTCTTGCTGCTAATGGAAGTTAAGGACAGTGTTAAACTTGCCACTTTAGCAAGGCTTAACACACCTCAGAACACCAACTTTTACAGAACAAGAAACCATGCTAATTTTAAAGCAGCAGTTGGCTTTGATATAACAGCCCTCTTTGTAAGGTTAACTGCATTGAAGTTTGAGGAGAAAAAAGGCAAGATCACAGAACTCCTTGCAAAGGACCTTACTCATCTTTTAGGAGGATTCCTGTAAAATTCAAATCCTGGAAGCCTACAGCACAGACATAAAAATGTACATTTATGTTCCAGGATATCATTGATTAGATATTGTTATATTAGCTTTAAAAAAATATCCTTGTAAATATGTAGCTGCCTTAACTACTTGAGGGACACCTTTAGTATCTTTACTTTGCCATGGAGTCCCACCCTCAATTCAACTCCAACGAATAGTGGGATTATATTTACACCCCAAAGGAAGAAGTCTTAATCTAGGAGAGGCTGCACATGACTCTCATGATTCCCTGTTTTGGCTATTAATTATGTCCATGTCAGGGCACCAAAGCAGTTAGAATCATAGAATGGTAAGGTTGGAAGGAGACCTCAAGGATCATCTAGTTCCAACCCCCTGCCATAGGCAGGGACACCTCCCACTAGCACAGGTCACTCAAGGCCTCATCCAACCTGGCCTTGAACACCTCCAGGGAGGGAGCAGCCACAACCTCCCTGGGCAACCTGTGCCAGTGTCTCACCACCCTCACTGCAAACAACTTCCTCCTAACATCCACTTTCAATCTCCCCTCTGCCACTTCAAACCCATTGCCCCTTGTCCTGGCATTCCAAGACCTTGTCAATAGTCCCTCCCCAGCCTTCCTGGAGCCCCCTTCAGATCCTGGAAGGCCACTCCAAGGTCTCCTGGAAGCCTTCTCTTCTCCAGGCTGCAGAGCCCCAACTCTCTCAGCCTGTCCTCACAGCAGAGCTGCTGCAGCCCTCTCAGCATCTTGGTGGCCTCCTCTGGACTGGCTCCAACACTTCCATGTCCTTCCTGTGCTGGGGGCTCCAGAACTGCACACAGGACTGCAGCTGGGGTCTGAGGAGAGCAGAGCAAAGGGGCAGAATCCCCTCCCTTGCCCTGCTGCCCACACTGCTCTTGCTGCAGCCCAGCACACAGTTGCTGTCTGGGCTGCACTCACACTGCAGGCTCATGTTGAGCTTTTCATCCCCCCAGACCCCCAGGTCCTTTTCCTCAGGGCTGCTCTCAGCCATTCCCCACCCAGCCTGGAGTTGTGCTTGGGATTGTGCCTATGTGCCTCACATGCACTTTTAATATCTTCATCTGAGATGCTGAATCTTACTTGTATGTTGAGCATGGAGCTTGTTTTCCTTTCAGCAGCTGACCATATAGAGTATAGGACAGTATTTGACAGTTAGATGAACTGGTCTTACTTCAATTGCTACATTACTGCTTACAAATTGGGTGAACTAGCTCCACTATATCAAGATGAGAAGCAAAGAGAGTAGGATTCCCAGATGTTTGTGGATACAAAAAGATATGTTACAGTTCACGGTCAACTTGCACAGCAAGATACCACAACTGTGCATGACGAAGGCAAACAGTCTCTCAGCTGTTGATTTGCATATGTAATTAGCAGAGTTAAATAGCCACATATACATTTTGTCCATAAGTGGTTTTGCATGCGTGTACACACAGACAGTGCAGAAAATCAGGTCTTGGAAGTGTCCCAGTAGAATAACACGTAAACTAAGAGCTCCATGATACTGAGAGAGCCTGGGCAAAGGGCCAGAAGCTTCTGACTTGTAATCTCATCTGTGCAACCGATTCACTGTGGTTTTTAGGCAAGTAATTAAACTTTCCACTGTCTTGGCTTTCTTGTGTTAGATACAGTCCACTATTTTCCCCTTTATGTTTAAGGAGGGTACATAAAGCAGACGTATAATAGCTAACAATTTGCTGACTGACCTTTGCATTTTAAAGCACCGAGACAGCAGTTTTATTATTTCACTTGATCCCAGATTTCTTCTCTCATCCCACAGGTATACAATGACAACTGCAAGAGGATACTACAGGTTTTTGAAACCTGCAGTATAGGCAATGTACAAAACACTAGGATGGACATATAGGATCATGCTCCATACTAAATATTGTCATCTCAGGACACAGTTTTCCAGTTACATTAACTTGGTATGATAGAGATTTTGCCATCTCCTGTGACAGTGTATATTTTATATATACCTAGTACCAACAAAGAAAGGGGTTGCAATCTGCTACATACCCAGTGAGTTTAATTACTTCACCATTTTACATATTTTTTCTTAAAATATGAACATGTAAATCAAATAAAGCAGCAGCTGTAAATTCTTTTATGATTAACCCCCACAAATGACCTTGAAGGGCTGGAGCAGCTCTCCAAAGAGGACAGGCTACAAGAGTTGGGGCTCTTCAGCCTGGAGAAGAGAAGGCTTCCAGGAGACCTTAGAGTAGCCGTCCAGTATCTCAAGGGAGCCTACAGGAAGGCTGGGCAGGGACTATTTATAAGATCTTGCAATGGCAGGACGAGGGGCAATGGGTTTGAACTGGCAGAGGGAAGATTTAGACTGGATGTTAGGAGGAAGTTCTTTACAGTGAGGGTGGTGAGACACTGACACAGGTTGCCCAGGGACATTGTGGCTGCTCCCTCCCTGGAGGGGTTGAAGGCCAGGTTGGAGGAGGCCTTGAGTGACCTGTACTAGTGGGAGGCATCCCTGCCTATGGCAGGGAGTTGGAACTAGATGATCCTTGAAGTCTCCTTCCAACCTTACTATTCTATGATTATAAGATTCTATAAAACAAGCTGTAATGCAACCATAAAGCAGAAGGCCAAGTTCAGGGAATAGAACTCATCTCTGAGATATGATGTGCCTTCTTTGGCCCTTGCAAAACAAAATCCCTTAGTTAAACTTAACCCTTCTTGACCATAATTGGTTAAAAGAATCGATCATATAAAAAGGAATAATAGACCTTCTACAGCAGGGAAATCAGCTCGATTTGCATTTTGTTCTACAGTGACTTATACACAACCAATATATTTACTTGTTATTTAATCTTAATACAACTCTTACCGCCTTTCTTGACTCATGATGTATGATGCTTTACAAACTACACAGAAGTGACTGAGTCTAACCTCTTCAAAGGAAGCCCTACCTGAAAGACTGGATGAAATGGCCACAGCAGGAAGCCTAGGAGAGGTGAGAACTCGTGTGAAATATTGCAGGTTCTTTCTTTGTTACCAAACTGCAAACCCTAATTCCTCCTTAAAATCTTTTCCTTTCACCTGTGAACCAACATGGAACCTCGGTCCTCAAATAGGATGCAAATGAAGAGATCTTGTCCATGGAGAAAGTGAGAAATGCAATGTGAATTACCAGCATAAACCAAAAGGGAAGCACTCCTATTTAAAGTTTATTGTGTCCATTATTCCCACAGAGCATGAGTGTTTCCAGCAAATACCTGCAAGAATGCCAGCCCTTTTGTATTGCCTGCAATTAGCTTATCTCCAATTATATAAACAGGTACATGATCACAGTCTTTGGTAATAGAGGTATTATGGGGAAAATAGGGGTTGCTTTACTTTGAGTGTAGGTCTTAGTAGAAAACAGATTAAAGCTTATGTGGATATACAAAATAATAGACAGCCTAATTCCATTGTCTGCCTCTCCTAAATTATTTTATTAGATGGAACATATTAATTATAATGAAAGAGAACCCCTGACTCTGTTGGCTTCTAATGAAAATTCCTTTGTATGATCACGGCAGGATTTCCCACCATTTTCTCTGTCTGATGAAATTAACTCCCTATGGTTGGTCACCAGGATAAGCTCATTTTAGCCAATCAGCTTGGGAGCTGCCATTTACCTCACAAAGGGAGAAAAAGGTATCTGCTGTCATAGCAACGAGTGGCTTTGCTCTGATCATCTCTGGATCCTTTAGCATAATGAAAGACACTGTCTTGCTTTTTAGATGATTAATCATTTCCCCTGTGATCCTACTTGAATACATTAGCAAAACAAGTATGAAAATTTTGTTTATCCCAAGACAATCATTAGAAAATTACCTGCAAGAGTAATTCTCATTAGGGCAGAGTTTGTGAATAGCAGACCATATGGTGAATGAAAGCAGCAAGAAGCAATAAAATCTCAAAGCTGCAACAGGTTGCAAAATTTATCAGGTTTGCAAACTGAAAGTTTACATCAGCTAAGCATCAAAAAGTTGTGATACTGTAATTCCAGATAGATTATGACAGAAAGATTCAACACCAACCTGGTCTGGAAATCCTTACCTAATCAAACAGTTCTTCTACATGTGACCAGCCTTGCTAATTCCAGAGGGCCCAATTCCAACCACGTACTGTAACCCTGGAGAATCCTATTAGCTGCAGTAGTGCTAAGCTTAGAGCTGAAATTACAGGACTAGGTCTTTATCTTGCTCTAGTGTGATTTTTGATATTATAATTTTGATATTTAAGTTGAGCTATAAAATTAAAATGATAGATGATTATGTACAGCTTTTGAGAACCAACTCCAGAAGCAAATGCAAGAGAAACTGGAGATTTCATGATACACTCTCTGACTTCTCTGGGTGTTCAGAAACTTCTTATTTTAGCTATGTAAATGAGGAGTAGTTAATATTATACTGGGGCAAGGTGAAAGAAAAGTGAGATCATTTGCAGTATTGAAATACTTTAATTATTATCTTATACCCATGAGAAGTCCCAATAGAACAGATCTGGAATTCATACGAAATGACTCCTCCAGTTTCAACAAATCATTAGGAAAAAAAAAAAAATAAAGGAGGAGGAAGAGATAAAAATTTCTATGAGGTATCATCAACGTGGTTTCAGGAGCGAGAACTGATGCGATTCTGTGGAGCTTGCCACAGAGCACTGGAGCAAGGCTCTTCATATCAAAGGATATTGCTCTAAATGCTCCTGTGTAAGCAAGAGGATTTCTCACCTCAGCAAAAATTTTTCTTTCTGGATTCTGTTTGGACATCTCTCTAGTCGTAAGTCCAAGATAAGTCAAAAAGTGTGCCTCCTCTTCTCAGAAAACTCCCCGTTAACAGCAGTCAGTCAGTAGTGTCTTCTGTTATCATACTCTATTTACCACAGGGGACTGAAATGTTTTGATTCTAACTCTTTCTAAAACATCTGTAGTGTTATAATATTCTGGGATAGAAGAGTACCAAGTCTAATCACAGATAGGCCAGTCTAACCATTTAACCTCACATCACCACACATTGCCTTCCAGGCCCAAAGTTACATGATAACAACAGAAGCACAAGAGGCCATTTCCCTGTACAGCACTTCCATCTGAACTCAATTAAAACAGATTTCACATTGATCCTTCAAACCAGATGACTGCATGAAGTACTGTGAAGTTCTACCAACAGTTATTAATGGTTTGCTAGCTAGAAGAGTTTTAGAGGAGTAGGATATTGAATTTGGGATCTATTTTTTTTCCTTGACAGGCGAACACTTGCCCTATTCAGATTGTATATTCTTCCTCAAATGGACTTCTAAGAGCTATCAGAGAAACTAGCTAGGTAAGAAAGCACAGGCTAGTACTAGAAAGGTTCATCCATTTGGAACAGTGATGGTTCAAACATAATTCCTGCCTACTTCACAACAGAAAGCTATCTCTTACAAATTTATCTTAGTGGATTTCCCACATTCTGGTTTTCCTCCATTTATCTGTAGCCTCAAGTAGCAGCTGGTTGAGGACCACAGGAAGGGATACAGATGACATTTCCCAGTGTGGGGAAACCTAGGGAAAAAGGAAACCTCCTTAGCTATTTACAGCATTACCCATTACAGACCCAGATTTTGGGTTTAAGAAAGTCCTACAAAGCCTACTCATTTTGGTCTCTCTTCAGGCTATTCCATGGAAAGTAGCCATAGACTGGTCAGAAAAATGTGTTCCTCTATATTCCCAGATTTTGGGAGATACTTTGTAAGTACCTTTTTCTACAGATAGCACTAAATACTTGATCATTTTTATATGAAGTTCTAGTAGAATTCCTCTCAGAACTGAACCTCCAAGATCTAGGTGATGACTGGGTCACATCAGCTGCTGGGTACAGCAAGATCAAAACCAGGATATTCCAAAATCCATTTTATTAAGCCAAGCCTCAAGTATTTAGCATGTAAATTTTTCCAGTGCCCTCAACGGAACATTATCATCAGCACCAACCACTGAAAGCAAAGCAATGACAGATGCAATAGAATCTCGAGGGTGACTTCACATTTTCATCCACATGAAGTAATTAAACCTCACTTTGTGTATGTGGTTCTGTTTTATTTTCTTTCCTATACTATCTAGAGTTACCAATTGTAAGCTTTCCCTTCCTCCCTTCCAGTATTAAACAGTACAGGAATGCACAGATTAAAAAATCATACATCCTTTAAAATATTTATTCATGGTCATTTCTCACATTCCTATTGTGTTAATTTAGCACTGACAAGAAAATTCAGTGGGTTTGATGAAGAGCTTTTTCTGTACCCTTAATCTACCTCATACCAATCAGGAGAGGTGAAAAGTGTTCTTTAACAATTAGAACTCCTTAGATCCATGTTGTGCATTAAATGGTAACTATGTAATTATAAGGAACAAATTTAAAATCTGACAACAATTGGTGCATCTCCAGCATTTAAAATGATTCAATTATTAATAATTCATGCTCAAAACCCCATATTGTGGGCAATGAAGCAGAAGGAGAGATGAAAACGAAGTCTGATCCATGACTAACCTTACATCTGTACAGAGCCTGACTAAACAGAGTCACAGCATTATGTTTTCTACAACATTTACCCAAATACAGTAGGAAATTGTCACACCATAATATGTATTTGCAATGGTGCTCAACAGTTAGTTAATAGCCTGGGGGTGAGAAAATGCCATGCAAATACATGAGAATCCAGATAGGCACAGTTCCATACCCAGCTCAGTTGAAGCAGAGTACTGAGTGGGTTAGAGTCTTGAAATGTTTTAATTGCACGTGACTTAAATTTGCTTTAACAACTTCAGAATATCCAACCTGTATGGTTGTAGCTGGTTTTTAACTATAGAACGTTTTTAACTATATGGTCAGACTTTTAATAAGAAACAGTCATCCTTCTGAGATGCTAGTCTACATTTAAGATAGTAATTAGAAGATGATTCACATTGTCTCTTAGCTCATTTATCCCATTCAGTAATGTTATTAGGTATGGTCCCATGAATTCAGTCTGAACTAGAAATCTACAGAAGAAGCAACTCACTATGCCATAGATGTCTTTCTATCATTTCAGCCCAAAACTCAAACCTCATGAGATTTCATCTGTTAACCTACAACAAACTCAATTATTTAACTCTAGACATAGGTTTTTACTTTTCTGTCTCATGAAAACAATGGCAGTGACATGTCTAGGTTAGATGCAGTCATTTTTCTATCCCAAGTCAATGAAGCTGCACATGCTATGCCTAAATCCTCCTGTGTCAGTTAGATGTAAGGGGAGATTGAGGGGCACAGAGAGGGTAGAGATGCTAACTCCTCCTCCTCCTAATAATGATAATAATAATAGCAATATCAACCACCACCACCACAACCAGTTACCATATTGTTGGATGTGACTGTCAGAAGAAAGGATGTGGTCAAGGAGACCTTTCAGGACAGAATACATACACAACATCCTTAGAAATGCAACACCTTAAGAGGCATATACAATGTTACATATTTCATACAAAGCCACAGCTACTTAAATAGCTAAAAATATACTTATGAAGGGTAAGGCTAGGACATGCCTATATTTTTACCATTAAAACAGATGCTTGATTTATGTGCATTAAGGATTACAAGGGTAGTGTGCTCAAAAATTGTTGGTGTTTTGGTTTGTTGTTTTGTTTTTTTTTTTTTTTTAAGTTTCATAAACAGATTTGTTTATTCCTGAGACCTTTTTGATGTCCTGGTTCTAATCATCATTCCATATGTAGGGGGGATGAGAAGAGAGACGTGTTTATTCTGTGGCTGATTTATTACAAAATCAAGACCATTCAGATTCAAATTCCACCCCTCCTTAAATACATTGTTGCTGTTCTCTCTTTCACGCAATTTACCACCACATGTAAAGGTCACGTCCACTGGTAAAGTAATTCATATGGTTCTCCAAATCCTATCCAAGCTATAAATTAACGTGACATGAACTGCCTACAGCATTTCTTCCATTTCTAATGTTATACACAGGCAAGTCTAGCCTGGCGTACCGATAATTAAAGTGAAAACTGCAGACATCTCCCCCAA
Organism: Ramphastos sulfuratus; assembly: GCA_013399055.1. Classification (NCBI taxonomy): domain Eukaryota; kingdom Metazoa; phylum Chordata; class Aves; order Piciformes; family Ramphastidae; genus Ramphastos; species Ramphastos sulfuratus. The sequence goes on from WBNM01026577.1 coordinate 211,482, forward strand.
GAACACCCACACCAAACAGGAAGTCAATTAGTTCCAGGATGAGACCTGCTGAGGGAGACACAGGAACAATCTGCAGCAAAAGCTAACTTTGGGCTTTCACTGGAAAAAAAAAAAAAGAGTATGCTTTACTTCCCAACTGTCACCTGTATCACAATCACAGTAACAGAAGTGCCAAAGGAGGAAAAGCAGCTGCAAAATTTCATCAGAATCCTGATGTTCCTGGTTTTAGACAAAGCAGCCAAAAGAGCTGCAGGCTGCTCTCCTAATGCTCTGAAAATTAAGACTTACAGAAATCACATGTGGACACATTGTTTTCCAGAACTTACTGTTTTCTTAAAAATCTCAAGCCTGTGGAGGAACACGATACAAGCTCTGCAAACAGGCGTTACAGTCGGGAGCCAGAATGAACTTATTTTGAAACCACAGACTGATCATCAGTGCTGCCCCAATAGGAGTAAAAGGAGATTTTTTTTTTTTTTTTTTTCATTTGTGATACAGCTAACAGTTTGATTAATAAATTTAATACCATAAATTAACTGGAACAACTCATCCTGCAGACTTCACTGGAAATGAGCTAATATGCACCTGCTGAAGATTCAACCCACAAGGAGGTAGTCTCCTTGGAAACTGCTCTTGATGGTCTAAAACACAATTAAAATACTCACTAAGAAAACCCAGACTTGCAGAGGTGCTGGCAAAGGTGATGAAAGACCAGGATTTTGTCCCAAAAAATAACTGTCTGGAGAGGGAGCACTCAAGTGTGTTATGTAGCATAAGCAGTTTAGGGAGCCCAGAGCAGGCCTGGAAAAAATATGTATTGATGAAGACAAGAGAGACTTCAGAGCCTAAGATACATCATCCATCCCTAAACTACAGTTTCTTCTATTGCGACTCCATGGCTGAACTAGCAGCATCAGTGCAATTTAACTCATGAAAAATAAGGTTACCCAGTGTGGCTCTAACTCTGCTCTAAGCCTGGGCATTTACACCACCTGCTAATAGTCACCTACTCTCACATGCTTTGAGAACATCTTTCATTTTTGATTAGCATTACAAACAGCTACTTTTTGCTGTCCGCTCTCTCCTCCCAAGTCTTTCATAAAACCTGTCGACTGATTTATTCAAGTACTTATCTTTTAACTCGCTGTCACTAGACAGGTGCACACTTGCAACAACTCTTGTAGCTGAGCCCATTTAACAGCTCTGTTAGGGGCCCATCCTTGCAAGATGTTGAGCTGCACTGAAGTTAGAGCCCTAAATACACTTCGAAAGCAATGATTTAGGGCTCGCTCTATCTTGTAGGCAGTGCTTGGTGTCTTAGGCATTAGTTTCTCCCTTGTTAAGGTTGTAAAAGGACCATCCCATCTATTTCATTTTATGTTAATAGGCTACATTCATAACATGATACAGTAATGGTTAGCTAAGTCAGAGGATCCATTTGCTCCAAGACTTCAATCACAAAAAATAGGTAAAAGTATGTCCCTATAACACAGGTAGGTAAGAGTGTTTAGGCAGTGTCAGTGTTCAGGTCTGGATGATCTTGCTTGCACATTTCACTTTTTTTTTTTTAAACATTTTACAGTTAGAGACTGGAGATGAGTGGAGATAAAAATAAGAAGCAAATTCAGAAGAGGAAAGAGGTTGCGTTTTGCTTTGTGGATTTTTTTTTTTAGAGTCTCCAACACAGTAAGGAAAACCCTAAAGAAGCAGTTCACACAAAGGAAGCAAGTTGCAGAATCCCTCTCTGGCTACCATTCTGTGCTGTCACAGGAAAACCTTTCATAGGAGATGAATTTGGACACTCTGCAGTAGCATGTAGGACATGATAGGCACAGATTACACAGCCATATACAAAGTGTATCACTTAGGAGCTGAAGCAGAAGCTAAGATGAACATAAAGTCTCCATAAAGAACACACCAGCCACAGATGAATCTTAGATGATCTCAAATACATCTATATGCACTTTCTCTTCTGTGCAACAACAAAACTTACTGCAAGGAAGAAAACACCTTAACAGAACATTAAGCAGTTTCAGTCCATCTCCAGGATGTCTTCCACTAGCTGTCCCACAGAAATATATCCAGATTTATCTCTTCACCTGAACTCTAGACTAATGCTTTTGGGAAGATGACAGAAGTCACTATGAGAAGGAAACTGAATGCAGCCTCAAACAGAAGATTATGTTGTGAGCTCTATAGTTCTTTCTTCCAGTTCAGTATCATACAGCTGAATGAATGCCCTACAGATATAACCCAGCAACTTGCCTACAGTGTCCAGGCTCAATATAGTGAAGCTTTTACTATCATTTGCAGAAGTTACAAGAGCACATCCAAAGGCACATGCGTACAGCATCACACACAGCATAAACAACATCAGAGGTAAAATTAACCATCAGCTCCTGCAATTTAAATTCCTTTGGCGTCAAACAGTACGAGTGTCTGCATGAAACCTGAAATCCTAAAGTATTAGGAAACCTTGATAAAGCTTCCAAGTATAATTTTTTTAAATGATAAATCATTAAATCAAATTGCATGGAAACAAAACAAAGCAGTCAACTAGAGTGGGAAGAAATTCAAATGAGCAATAAGTTTGGGTATATTTTCTTTCACTCATATGGGATCAAAACTATTTTTTTCCTTTTTTATTCCTTGAGTGATATATCAGGGGGAAAAAAAAAAGATCCTTCTCAAATATCTGCTCATCCAACCATGTTTAACTCAAGTTAAACATGTTAAGTGCTTTTAAATGTCTTGTTTTCAAGCAATCTTCTAACTTAGCTCTCAGAGCAGTATTACATACTCACTTGTGGACTTTGGCACGATATCCTCACACCTCGGATGAGGATACTTGTTTTAAAAAGAAATCTATGCACAACCAGTTCTCCCACTTGGTATGAGATATGAAGCCCACAGCAAGCAGTTTTGAGCTAGGACTGATAGTGACACCTTTCTCGGGAGGACTGCTAGGTGGTTTTGCAGCCAGGGGTATTTGATTTGGTATTTACTGGCACATTTACCATGGTCAGCTGTGGGAAACAGCTGTGTACCCAGGACAAGAAAATCTTTCCCACATCCAAAGGAGCAGCAGTTTCAAATGGAGGGGACCACGGAGGGTGATGATTTTTGTTGCTTGCTTCAGGGCTGAAAGGAGGTTCTCAACCCTGTCATTTCGTTTATAGATGATGACACCCAGCATTTAGGACCAGATGTTTTTAAAAATATCCAATGCTGGAAAGATTAAGGTTGTTAATTTAATGAGACTCATACCTCATATAATTCCTGTAAGGACAAGCATGATGAAAAGGAACCTCTTCCAAGTGACCAGACATATCAGTGCCATGCCACAGCAGGTTTGTCGTATCAGAGGGAGCAACACATGGGAAAAATAACTGCCTGGACTAGCCAGAAACAAATTCACAGCAGAATGAGAGGTGTGGGGATTTAATTTTGTCATTCCAAGGAAGGTGGGGACTGAGGCTTCTGAACCAGATCTGAAGCAGAGCAGACCTCAGCCATGGCCTGCAGCATGGCAGTGCAGAAGGGTGGCCCAGCTCAGGGCAGAGCTTTCCCTTCCCTCAGGGAGGACTACTGCCCTGCTCCTGAGGAATTTTGCCTCACAACAAAAACTTTATTGCAAAACTATTCAGGACAGACTCCAAACCTGGAAGTTTCCTATCAGAGGGAGGGGCTGCTCTGAACCAGAACAGGAAGCTGAGGGCTACTGTCTACCTCAGGGGCACTCCACAGCCCCTTCCCACCATGCCTAGCCCAATAGATGCTTTCCCAGCCGTGTTACTTTCTCCTCCCAGCATCCTCACAAGGCTGAGTTTGCTTGAGCTCACTATTTAAACAGCAGAGCTTCAGTAAGAGGGCCTTCTGTTCAGTCATTTCCTCAGAGCAGGGTTTCCCCCCTTCCTAGCCTTGATTGACATTGTATCTGTTTTGGATCATAAGGAATGAGTGAAACCTATGAGCCTTCGGCCTCGGGGCCAGACTTATAGCCAGATAGAGAATTCTGTGATCTTTTTCCATCTATTTGTTGTTATAGTCAAAATAGGCCTCTTATTCTCAATCTAGAGACACTTTTATTGTTCACCTTTTCTCATATGTCCTTAGGCACATGGAGTCACAGCAGAGGTAAGCCAGGCCCAGACTTAGTGCAAAGTATTGCTCATATGGAAAGCCTTCTGCTCTCTGGATTCCCACAGTAAGCACAGACAGTCTCATCTTTGCTGGTGTAAATCAGTCTGGTACCAGCACCTGAGGAGCTGAATTGGTTCTCAGCCTTTACAATCCACAGTAAACTGCTTCAGGGAAAAAAAAAAATACTCAGAAAAATTTCCCCTCCTCAAACAGCAGATAAAATGGGCAGATAATAAATCTTCTAGGAAGAGTCATAAATTCAACAGCTCTTACCTATTACAGTGTTTTCCTTGATTTAACTGGATTCCAGGTTGGACAAGGCACATAGTAAAGTTGTTCTTGCTCCTTGATAAGCGGTTCCCTTTGGTTAGTTAGCTGTGCTGTTCCTGAATTTGATAGTATTTTGTCATTCTCTGGCTAGTACTTCCAGAAATTAGATCTCACTCCAGTCAGCTACTAAGCAATTTCCTTTCTCATATGGAGAGGTGGAGAATTAGAAAAATCTATGTAGTGCATAGATGCAAGTTCACTGATCAGCTACCACAGCCATGATTTACTAACAGTAATTCAGCTGGAACAGTGATGCATGCAAGTCCTTTTTACTTTGCATTGCAAGGGATTAAAAATGCTCAAGTAAATGGCTACATCTCTGCTTAAACCGACATGGCAGATGGCCGTTTCACAGCTGAATATTTACTACATCCAAGTTCTCCCTTTGAAGGCACTTGTGTGGTTAATTTGCTTTTTATCCAACTGTTAAACAAATTAAAGTTATTATGAGGTATGGAAAAAACAGGGTTCATTCTGTTACGTGCTTCTCAAAAACAAATACGATAAGGGTAAAGATGTAGGAGTGAGTTTCCTTAACTACTTTGCATTCTTTTAACCTTTTTTTTTTTTATCTGACACGATCAAACTAAGTAATTACTTTCACAACAAGAGTATTAATTGTTTGCAAGACACAAGCCTCTGCTTAGAACTGTGGGAGATTTTGAAACTACAGTTCTATTGAAGGGAAAATTCAAAACAAAAAGTCATCTATAGCAATGAGGCAAGGGTAAACTGGGAACGCAATGAGAAACAGAGCAGGCAGACAGAAATAAAAACTTGGTGGCTATTCCCCACCCTCAAGAGCTAGAGAGTGAAACCACTAAAGGTATCAATATTGCCTTCACTGAAAATAAATGGGAAAATTCCAATCACCACAGACTTGGGTATGACTCGAACTTGAGAAACTTCTTTAGCCTCATTCTGGATCCTATTCAGCCAACAGCATTCTTGCCTTCAACTCCTGCATGCCTCAGAATAGATTCCTGCTTTAAATTCTTTCTTTGCTGTTTTCCCTGACATGGGCTCCTGAGAAATTTGTACTTTGAGGCCAGTTAATACATTCAAATATTTATTCTTCAAATAAGCCAAGTAATCTATTTTAAACTGGAGGGGAGAGGAACAGTATGAGGTGGACAATTAGAAATATCTTTCCTCTTGCTAGAGAACATGGCCCTGCTCTACACATCAAAGGAGAGCACTGAGGTGGCTTTACTAGTTTGTCCAAAGTGCTTGGAGATGTTCCAATGGCTTCTTACAACAAAGTGTTGTTACTACACTATTTTGCTCTGCTTTACTAAGCAGATTTTATGACAAGATTCTCAGTGATCTCCTGCAGAGTGCAGAAAGATAACTTTCACTAAGCTGAGAGCCTGACATTAACCTTTCCAAACAGGCTTTACTTTATGCTCAGGGCAGGGGTTTATTAATTGGTTGAATGAATCACCCAGGACACCAAGGTATCACAAATACAATCACTTTTCTCTTTACATTCATTCTGGACATCTAAGTATCTGAACTCCTATGCTTTTACCTCCAGCAGCTTAAAAGGGAGCTACTGCCTGCAGTACTGGACTTGTTTTTCCTCCCTGAAGCCTGCAAGCTGTATCATGCCAGAACATGGAGCTCCTCTTAAATATCAAAACTTTCAGACAGCTAAGTTCCTAAAGCAAACACCACCAAAGAATATGATGGCCCACACACCTTTAGGGCACTTACATTACAGACATCAGTACATGTCAGAAAGGTTTAAGATGGGATAAAATAAACAGGTATAGAGTTATTCTCCTTAATTATCCTATGGATTTTCCCTTTTTCCATCCCCTGTGGCTTTTTTTTTTTTCTCCTTTAAACACAGAACCGGAAAAACATGAACTATCAGTAAGTCTAGGATCACAGGGTGAGTCAGTGCTGTTGGACAAAATCATCACAGCAAGCCTCACATCAGAGCCAAATAGGGCTTACATTGAGACCACCCACCACTAGTGTCTGTAGACCTCACCAGTGCAAACTAGACCAGTCCCTGACTCCCTGGAGAGTCTATGAAAAGAAATAGTTTCAGAGCCTAACTTGGGCAGACTGCCTGGCACATACATTACTATCATCTCTCTACATCAGTCATTTATGGAGACATGGTTCAGCCATCCCCAGATGACACAGACTCCACAGCAGGCCCTGCGGAGCCTGAATACTGTCCATGATGATTGTGAGAGAATTAGCCAGCTCTCCCACCACACACATGAAAATTATATGGGGTATTCCTTCTCCTAAACAATCAGAACATTTAATTTCAAACTTCAAGGTTTTGCAAAGTAACTACCAAAAGCCCTTTTTTTTTTTTTTTAATTTGGACATCACAGAAAGACATCCATGGGTGTTGTGTGCAAGCTCTATCTTAATCACCTCTCCATTCTTTTTTTTCCCCTCAGTTCCATTATTTCATTTCAATTGTGTATATACTATCTCAATAGCATAAGAAGAGAGCAATGATGGTTTCAAAATACTTTTTAACTGCTAAATACTTCTCACAAAGCCATCATCTCCTATCATCACTGTTGCAAATTCTGATAGCTCAAAGAAGTTAAGATGGCTACACCTGAAACTTTAATAAATGCATTCAAAACAGTTCAATATCATTAGACTGGATGTTAGGAGGAAGTTCTTTACAGTGAGGGTGGTGCGGCACTGGCACAGGCTGCCCAGGGAGGTTGTGGCTGCTCCCTCCCTGGAGGGGTTCAAGGCCAGGTTGGATGAGGCCTTGAGTGCCCTGTACTAGTGGGAGGTGTCCCTGCCTACGGCAGGGGGTTGGAAGTAGATGATCCTTGAGGTCCCTTCCAACCTTACCATTCTGTGATTTGATATAAGATTTCATCCCAGGTATCTACTCCTAAGCTTTCATTACTGTAACTGAAATACTTTTGTATCTCTTATTTTACTACATCACAATATCGATGATGACTGAATATTTCTTCTCAGGAGACTGTTTAACTTGTAAAAGAGGCACAGCTTTCAATCTAGAGCTATTGTTCAGAGCAAAATAACACCTTAAATGTTAGTGGCCTGAAACCGTTGAAGTGGTAGTGTTGAAGATTTGTTTTGGTGAGTTAACTGTGACAGTGGAACTGAAGGTGAGGATGTGGATTTTCTTTACACTGTTTTAGCAGCAACTGATGCAGTTGAATAATGTGAAGATTTTCTTTAGGAAAATTTGAAAAGCAATAGTCATGAGGCACATGTCTATAGGCAGAAGGTATTCCTGGAGTATTCCCCTCGAATGACTCAAGAAAGAGAATACCAAGCTCAAGAAAAAGGCTTTTCTCCCTCATTTCATCATCACTGAAATTTCAAGGCCACTGGTCAGTTTTCTGTATTTGAAAATAAAGCAACATTTTAAGAAATATTGGCATCTGCTTCTAGAACTATTCATGAAAAGATTTCTTTGAAATTCAAACATATGCAGGTGTGAGGAGCCCAGTCAGTTCAGGATTAGCTGTTTCTCAGAAACCTTAGCAATGATATGAAATTTGAAGCTCTTCTTGAACTTTTCTACTAATTCAGTAATTACTGCTGTGCCTGAAATTGGCCTCTTTCCTGTAATTACTCAGCATGTATTTTCAATCAAAGAGGTTAACACCTGAATTTAGATTCCAATTAACACCCAAGGTGAACTTTTTGTTTAAAGCTTAATAAATCAAAGACTTTTCCCAGTGTAATATTTCACTAGCCCACATGGGTAGACACAAAGTACATGCTCTGGACATCTGAAGATCTGCAGCAGAGCATGGTCAAACCATGATGAACTCAGATTTGTGGAATATTAGGATTATGCCTGTCACCTCAGGTCAGGCAGCTTGCATATGAGCACAGCTCTTGCTTTCTCCCCACCTACAATAAAGGCTTTTCACTAATGCAATTTAGCACACACAAAGATAACACTCTGAGTTTTGGCACAGAGAAATGCATATAGAAAAAAAAAATTGCACACTTGCACAACAAGAATATATGCTTCTTTAAAGACTGGCTTCAAACTTACCTGAAGGTGTTTGGTGGTTTGGGAGTTCCCTGCNGCAATCCCCCTTAAAAAGAAGGCAGGAAGCACATCCTTTTAAACACCTGTTCTAAAAGGAGTGTCCTGGCAGAGATGGACAGGGCAGGGACAAAGGGCAGGTGAAGTGAACAAGGTTATGTTAGACACGTGATATTAAAAAGGAAAAAAAAAGAACAAATGATTAGCTTTTAGGGTAAAGGAGTGTAATAATATACAGAGGATTGCTCTCTTCCAACTGTCATTCTGAATGAAACCCTATGACCCCAGTTCTTTCCCTAAAGCATCTCTGTGATGAATTCTAGACAGTTAATCTTGAAGCATTTAAGGAAGCAAAGCAAGCAGGTGTTTTACTTGAGGAAGGATGGAATTAACAACTGAAGAAGGTCAAATTGCCCTGTGTTCTCTGCAGAACGACACTGGTGCAAGAGCCTGATTGTAAAGATATGTTGTTGTTTGAGGCTTCCCACAGTAGAGCAAAAACACCACAAAAATTCATGTTGCTTGTAAGGCTGCCACCTTTGGCTCAGGAAGTCTTTGAGTCCAAAAATGCTAGAGCTGAAAGAATTTCTGGAGAAGCATTGCCATAAGCTTCATTGTTCTGACACCTCTCCAAGCACTTTCTCTTGACCACTGCTAGATACAGGACACACATCTTTGCTCTAACTTGCTATGGCTGGTTTTATGTTCTCCTATGTCCTCTGTTGGGATTTTTTTTTATTATTTTGCTTTAAATATATGTTAGTTTCCATGGGAACAATTATGCCACTGACATGTATAAGTTTAATAAGGTTCTCAGGAAACATTTACAGTCTGTTCACAAGAAGGCAAGCTATCTTTATGAATACCAGTGTTTAAGCAAAGGTACTCTTGAGGCAACAGAAATAAACCCTAGAGGTTTTCCAAAGTGGTAAACAAGAACCACGTTTTCCTCACAGTCCCTCATTTCAAGCCCCACATCAAAATGTTTCCTTTCTGAAAATTTGAACCCAGCCATGCATACTGAGACATTGAAAGTAGGATACAAAATGGACAGAAATGTAGCAAGTTTGCTGTAGGAAATGATGTCTACTTGCTAGAGGGCAGGGATCCATCCAGAGGGACCTGGACAGACTGAAGAGGTGTGCCCAAGCCAATCTCATTAAATTCAACAAGGCCAAGTG
>WBNM01026577.1:221271-244828 GCA_013399055.1 Ramphastos sulfuratus
TTGAGGTCCCTTCCAACCTTACCATTCTATGATTCTATGTCAAACAATAACCTTAGTCATGATTCCAGTTTCTATACACTGAACTATTCCAGAGGCCTTGGTATACACACAATTCTCTTATAGTCCAGTGCTAGCAGAATTATTATACCACAGGAGCTAAAGGGGAAGGGAATTAAAACATTCTTGTAATTATTCCATTGATCTCAGCACAAATCACAAGACAATGTGAAATTATTACCACCCCATATTTAGACCAAAAAAAGCACACCTTATTGGGGTGCAAAAATATTTCCACTTTTAATCATAGAATGGTAGGGTTGGAAGAGACCTCAAAGATCATCTAGTTCCAACCCCCTGCCATAGGCAGGGACACCTCCCACTAGCACAGGTCACTCAAGGCCTCCTCCAACCTGGCCTTGAACACCTCCAGGGAGGGAGCAGCCACAACCTCCCTGGGCAACCTGTGCCAGTGCCTCACCACCCTCACTGCAAACAACTTCCTCCTAACATCCAGTCTAAATCTTCCCTCTGCCAGTTCAAACCCATTGCCCCTTGTCTTGTCAATCTAATAATCAAGACAGCGCTTTCCGGATAAATGGGAGCCTTGACAGGCAGCCTGTGTATGCTTCTTCCTTGTGTAAAAAGGAGAGGATGCAGAAGGAGTTCTTCCTTGCAGAGCCCTAACCGTAGCTACAAGGGCTCTCTATTTGCTGGCTTGTGGGTGTGCACAGCCCACACAACTGCATAACAGCGGGAGGAAGCGATGGGGTCGCAGCCCTGCAGAGCACAGAAAGGAGTACAAGACCACGCCAAGCTTTGCCCAGGGTGTGTGTGAGCAGCACTGCCCCCTGCTCTGGGTTGTATCTTAATGCAGCTGAAGCATAAGGGGAAGGATGGTTTCAAAGGCTTACGGCATTGCTAAGCCGACATTCTGATCTCAGTGTGTGGGGCCCAGCACTCCGTTACCCTGTCTCTTCTGTAGTGCTCTACAGCTTTGCAAAGCTGATGTGCAACCAAATCCACATGTGAAAAGAAACTGGTTGATAGCTTGCTGGCTGGTAGAGCCCTAAAGGAGGTCAGGTTTTTTAGCAGCGTTTTTTAAAAGGTACAGAAAGAATTAGTGTGGGAGACCAAGGTAGGCAAACTGTTCCAGACAGCTGATGCGGTGGCAGTAGGAGATCCAATTTAAATTCACTCCAGTATTAATTGTCAGAAAAGGATGAGATCAGTTTATGAACTGGGAGCACTGTGCAGTCAAAAGTTACAAGCCCGAGTTGTTGCCACAAAGTAGCTGAAAGGCTTTTCTTTTGAAAAGATTAAACTTCAAAGAAGTGCAGAATAAGAAACACAAGAAGTGGCATGTGCTTTTGCTTGATAATGTTTGATTTTCAGCCACCTCCTCCCCAGCTCTATCACACTGTAAATTCTTAACACTGAAGTTGCAACTAAGTAGCTGTTTTATAAGATAAATGACTTGGAGTATGAAAGACTTTGACCAAAAAAAATAGGGCTGTATAAAATGGATTGAAAGGAGTATGAATAGCAGAAAACATTAGCCAATGTAGGAGGCCAAGGTTTTGCATACTTCTTGACCAAAGGAAGTGAATACAAAGAGATCAATCTGTGTCCAACAGGTTAACCCAGATTTACATCACAGAAAATACATGATACGACATCCAAGTCAGACTATTGTGCCGTTTAGGGCCATTCCCTCTGTGGCAATAAGGGCCTTAAGGCTCACCAAAACCAAATGGAGAGTGGGTCACTGAAACATTTCATAACTGGGGCTTAAGTTCTCAGGGTTAAGTAAAACCCTGTACATGTTGCTCCCTAATGCAAAGAAAAGGAAACCAAGGTTGAGCCACTGGTGACCAAACTGTAGGAGAAGAGGCAATGGGAATATTCCTTTTTGAAGCACAAGAGGCCTTGCTTTTCTTTAAACACATTTCTTTGACAATAAGAGCAATTCTCTGCCCAGTTCCTTGGGCTGTGGGGGCCAAAGAAAACCGAAGGGAAGAAAATTACACAAGGACTTCAGTCTGCTTGGAAACTGGGGCAGGCCTTTCCCAAGACATGGCTAGGTTAAGAACTGAAAGTGCATTTTGCCTTTTGTTTGTCCATATCTAATGAACTAAAGGATTTCTGTGACTTAACTCTGTAAAAAGACACAGACAGCTTCAAGGGAGCTGGAAATAGGACAGTTGCTAGAAAGGGAATTATATCTCCTTTTAGGATAACTGCCACTAATAATCTCACCATGATCAAGTCATGCATTCATGTAACAGAACTGGGAGCATATTTACCATACCAGGAATCTTTGAAAATAGTTTGGGGTTTTGTTGGGTTTGTTTGTTTTGTTTTTTGGTTTGCTTCCCCCCCCCATTTATTCTGAATGTTCCTAGAGTCTCTTGTTTAGGACAAAATTATTTGTCTGTGGATCAAGAGGCAGTAATATTTGCAAATACAAAAAATGAGCCTAGAATCCCAAAAATTTTTAAATAGTGCAGAACAAAGCAACACTTATTAAAGGGGGAGGGAAATTACAAAGCAACATCCTTGTACCTGTCACTAAGATCAGCTACAGCATCTGTATGGGAGTCAACAGTGCCACAAGCCTAACATCTCGCACAGACCTCGACTCAGTTAGCTGAACAATCCTTTCTCCCTTCACAGCTTAGTTCCTTGGGAACAATGAAATTCCCACAACAACAGCCAAGAAGTAACCTCACACCAGGTATTTTGGCAACCAACACATAGCATGGAACACCTCTTCTGAATAGGCAAAGTCAGTCTTGAGTCTTGTGAAATGCCTCTGAATACTTAGCTTTTCCCTGAGCAACAAGTACACTAATTTAAAAAATTAATAGCAACAATTTGCTCAGCAACTTTGGGACAGGGAGGGAGAGAGCTACCCATACAGCAGCAGTGAGCTTCTAATTTTATATTTTGTGAAGGATTCATCTGCCACAATCCATGAGTGTATGGCATAAAGCCCTGAGTAAGCAAATGACTTTAAATTACCCGGTGGCAATTATGAGCAGGAGAATGCATGCTAGAGGAGGAATGAAAGAAAATTAAGACAGATTAATGTGAAATAAGGTTATAATTAGACATAGGTATCTGTTTTCTACCTGCTTTTGCCCATGGGTAATTTGGAAAAATACTCTTATTTAATAAAATTCAATGCCAACAGAAAAGCAGGACAACTTTTTAAAAGCTATGACAACATATATGCCAGACAGGCTGTGTTGCAATAGGTTTAGATTTCAACATGGAATGGGTTGTAAGAGAGTGCAGCCTGCTATAGCATGTTTTGGTAATATCAAGGTGGGGGGAAAAAAAAAAAAAGAAGAATCTAAAAAATGTGTAGCAAAGGGAAATATAATATACAATGCAATGCTCCTGTAATAGGACAATCTGCAGAAGCTCCCAGGTATGACTGGACAGTGGTTCCTAAGAGATGATCCAAGTATTTCTGTGTCATGAAAAAAACACAGAAGTAGTGCAGAGGGGTTAGTAGGGTTGGGGTGCTGGTTTGAGGCTAATTGGAATATTTTAATGGAGAAAATTATATCATAGGCTGTGAAAAAACAATGGTGATGTCTACTTCACTCATAGGCTTGCTGAGATGTATAAGACTAGAACACAAAACACAGGTAAGACACACTCTGAGAGTCTTGGGCTCTCTGCCAAGTAACTTAACTAACCACTTTCCTTCTAACCCCCCTGGCTGATCCTCCAAACTCACCTTGTGCATGAGCCAAACCCTGGGGTAAGGTATAGGGGTGGGAAGAAGGTGGAAGGGTGGTTGGGAGCCCCTCCTGGGGACTCTGATTTCTGGGAGGGGTGTTGTGTTTCTGTATTACCTTCAACTTGTATATTTCTGTAACTATTCCTGTCTATTGTGTATATCTCTGCTTGTACATTGTGCTGAGCTGTAAATAGAGCTTCAGTCCTTAACTTCCAGCCAGCTGAGTCTAGTCTGGGTGATTTTACAAAGTGTGTGTGTGTGTGGGCGGGGGGGGGAAACTCCTAAACCATCATAGCTGGGGTGGCTTGTAAGGAGAAGAGAAGCTAAAACAGATTATTCCCCTGAAGGCAGCTTGAACAGAGCTACTCTACTCTGTGAGAGAAAAAACAGACTCAGATGGCTCAGGTGCTTCCAACCTCCTCTTGGCAGCTATCTAGGGAATGGGTAGCACACAAGTCTGGCATCTCTGAAGGCAGGTCTAAATGCTAGAACAGGAGAACCTCATACTGGTAGGCAAGACTAAATACTGATCTCCCAAATAGTCTTGTCATGCTCCCTCTTCATTTGCAGTGTCACCAACTACATCAGGTAAGGCAACCTCCAAACACACTCCGATAGATGCAATACAGTTAAGCATGCTACTCAATAAAAGATTTATTTCACTGCCATGAAAATTATCATAGAATGGTAAGGNCAATTCTTTGCCACACATTTTTCTATTTCTAATTATACACTTTGTGCAGCTCTGAGGACACTGATGGAACATCTTTGCGTCTTTAAGCATCTCTATAGGTCATGTCTAAGCATATGACGAGAAACGAGGTTATCGTGAGCAGCCAACGTGGACTGACCAAGGTAAAGTCATGTTTGATTTATCTGTTACCCTTCTACAACAGCTGGGCAAAGACAAAACTAATGAAGTTCAACAGGGATAAGCGTAGAGTCCTGCACCTGGGGAGAAATAACACCTTGCACTGGTACAGGTTAGGGGTTGAGCCACTGCAGAGTAGCTCCACAGAGAAAGATCTTGGAGTCCTGGTTGGTAAGTCAGCCATGAGACAACAATGTGCTCTGGTGGCCAAGAAGGCAAATGGTATGCTTAGGTGCATTATGGTAAGTATGTCCAGCAGATCAAGGCAGGTTATCTTCCCCCTCTATTCTGCCTTAAACCACATCTGGAATACCATGTATGGTTGCAGGCTTCCCAGTTCAAGGGAGATGGGAACTACTAGAGGGAGTTCAGCAGAGAGCTACAATGGTAATTAGGGGACTGGAGCATCTCTCTTATGAGAAGAGACAGAGACATAGAGCTGTCTAGTCTGGAGAAGAAAAGGTTGAGAGGAGACCTTATCAATGTCTACAAATATCTGAAGGCTGGATTTCAAGAGAATGGAGCCAGTCTGCTTTCAGTAATACCCAGTGACAGGATGAGAGGCAGTGGATGTAAACTCAATCACAGGAAATTGTCTCGACACAAGAAAAAAATATATTTTACTGTGAAAGTGATGGATCCCTGAACAGGCTGCCCAGAGATGTTGTGGAATCTCCTTCTCTAGAGATCTTCAAAACCTGCCTGGACAAGTTCCTGTGTGACCTACCCTAAGTGGTCTTGCTTAGCAGTGGCGGTTGGACTCTGATTTCTGGAGGTCCCTTCCAACCCCTAGCATTCTATGACTCTAATAGCTGAGTCTTTTCATATGTATTTTTAATGGCCAGATAATGTATTACTTCCTCAATCACAATTTTCATGAACACCTCCCATCACTGAGCTCTATCTTCAGGTCCAGTAGGTCTCACAAGACTCTAAAGTTAATTCTCTTAATTTTCTACAAATGTAGGATAAGAGTAAAACATCAACTCACATAAACCAAATCAAGACTTAGTATTGAACCATCAAATTGTAGCATTAATTTCTTAGCTCTAGCTGGAATAACACAGCCCTGCTAGAATTTGACCTACATCAGGCTTTATTTCACTTCCATTCCAGCCAGACCTGTGTGCTTTAAATTACTCTTTGTTCATCTGTTTAAGAATACAACACAGTGGAGTCACACGTTGACATCAGCTCCACTTAAAATAGCATAAGACATCTATGATGGATATGCAACCTAATTTCCTGCACCAGTCCCCTCTCTTCAAATGCATTTTTTGCAGCTAGATCAAAGCCCCTGAGAGACCTCTAGTCTTTATGTATTCTACCACATTTCTTCTGCCAAACTAGAGACATATTGCACCTCCACACACATCCAACTCTTTGCTCCTCCTAATCTGCCTGCCCTTTTCTCCCTGAACAACCTCCTTCAATTTATCTTGTCCAGCAATTGGAAACATTATATGCTACAAGTGCCCAAAACTTCCATATCTAAAGGAAAATGTTCATCCTTCTGCAGCAGAAAAGCCAGCCTGAGAGATTTCAGCTCCCACCTATTCCTTCCTGCCCTTCCCACCAGCTACACCAATAGAAATATATGTGGGGCTGCAGTGGTCATGCATACAGCACAGCCCCAAGCAGTTGTGATGTTGCTTTTAGGTGTTGGTGAGCAGATAGAATNTGGCAGGATCAGAACTTCTCAAGGAAGCATTGCCACAAAGACAACATGATATGAAACCAGCCTCACTGGGTACCAGCACATCTTTCACTGGGTTGAGATATGAGTAAGAATGTGGGAATGGCCAGAATCTGGCCAGCTGTGAGGGCTCTAAGCATAAAGAGGTTTTCTTTAATGGTGTTATTGCTGAGAAAAATAATTGTGTCTCACTCATTACTGCATGCAAGTCCTCGCATCTCTGAAACACTGAAAAACAGCATTTTATAAACAAGGAAAATGAGTTAAGCAATTGGAAAATGATTATACAATTATGTTCTGTTCAGGTACCATTAGTCACAAGGAAGATGGAATATATCCAAGCTTTAAAAGAGAATTACTCATACAAAATTATGGCTGCCAAGCGTCACTTCTTCTTCAGGGTTCAATATCATATCTACAGAGCAAGATTTTCAGGGGAGATGAAGAAGGGTGTTGTGATAAAGCATAAGTACAGGAGCCATGTTTTGATTCAGTACCAGCGGGCAGCGATGAGCAAGTTGCAACCAGCATTAAGTCTGAACTGGTACAGACAGTCACAAACCAACTGATGCTAGCAAAGCTAAGCAGATTTGTAGCCTCCTATTAGAGTAAGTGTGCAAAGAATGAAAGTCAGCCAGATAGTTTCCAGGTTTCACTTAGAAACAGGGTATCTTCACTATAACACTGAGCCATCTTCTGCCAAGAATGCTCCTGGTGTACCATTTTCATGCCAAGCTCTGTAACCTCTGTGTCCTCAATAAGATTACAGTGGCCTTGACTACCCTACTCTGTGGGCTGCTTTTGGTCCCTCTATCCTAGAGTGGATTTTTTTTCCCCCCCCCATGCAGTTTAAATTCCAGTTTAGGTTCTCTGGTTATCTTTGCTGCATGTATGTGTCAAACATGCTTCAAGTTCATTCTTGTGTCAGCACTAAACATTTCACACAGGCGTGGCCTCAGCAGAGTCGATAATAATTACGCACTTTCCCTGACCTTTTGCCCAACCTTCCTGGAAGCTGGCACATTTTTCTCCTCTTTCCCCCACAAAAAGAGACATTTTGTAATATAATACACAGTCTTGAACTGCGTTGAGGCTGCTGTGCTGCTCCATTGTGTCTCTTGGAATGCTTTTTACTGCTACTTTAACGTAGTAAATGAAAGGGTATAATACAGGCAGGTAATAGACAAGATTGCAGATTGTGTCTTCTTGTCATTAGCTGAAACTAAGTGCTATAACAACAAACATCATCTATTCTCTGCCAAAAAAAAAAGTTTCAGTTGCAAGTAGCATAAGAATGAACAGGGTTGATAAACAAAACCAAACCCCTCCAGTTGGTCCAGTACAAGTTTAATCATTGTACCCATCCAAAGCTTATTCTGATTTCATTCCTTCACTTCCTCATCAAGCAAGCATCAACTTATAGCAAGTACTTTCTTTCTCAGCTACTGTCTTGTTATTTTGTTTCACAAAAAACACTTCAGGACACGAATTCCATCTTCAGGACTATTTTGTGCTTGTAGTACTATGCAACTACAGAGTTATAGAGGAAGTAGAGTTTAACCCTTGAGTCTAAACTCTCTTGGCTACTGAAGAAAAATGAAAGATGACATCTGGATCTGTCAGTGTTTTGCAACCCTGCTCACTGAAAGCAAACTGAGGAGAAGGGCTCCAGCACGGACTCTGAGTCATGGACTGTACCAGAGGTGGAAATCTTGGGCTGTACCGAAGGTAAAAATCTCTCTCCTTGCCTGGACAAACTATTGTTTGAACAGACTCAGCCAAAGCCCCAGGCACATCCCTTTAGCTTGCTGAGCCAGTCACTCCCTGCCTCTGGTGCCAGTGGTGTTGCATGGATGGGTGCAGCCAGTGCACCTCCTCTACCACTCCCACTGCAGACTTCCAGTGTAGGGGTAGCACTACCTGAGCTTGCTCTAACTTGTTCTGGAGAAGGACAGCAATGAAACCTGTAGCCAGTACTTTATTAAAGGTAGCAAAATTAAATGCATAGCCTCCTGCTCCTTGCCTAACTTGCTGATACATCCTCGCTGACACACATTGGCATTTAGTAAATGCTACTCTCTGTATAAAGAATGTACAATAAAAGTATTTATATTCAGGGATTTCTTTTAGGAACTGCAGGCTCTGGGCCAGTACAAATCCACATAGCTCAATCAGTCTCAGTCACCACCTGCCCAGCATATCAATCCTTGCTCAGTATCAATCCACAGAAAAGTGCCATGAACTTCCATGGCATTCTGCCAAATCCCATCAGCTGAGAAACTATCCTGATGAGCACAATGTTCTCAGTGATGATTCACCCTCATCAACACCACCACCAGTCTGAATATTTTCAGAAGCAACTTTAACATGGTTTAGGAGCTCATTAATAACCATGCATTTAGATAAGCTTTCTAGGGGCAGGGAGATAAATGAAGGAGACCCACTGAAGTTCAAACTGAAGCACGGCAAAACAATTCTGCAAAATGTTTTATACCTTGTAAAAATCTCTCCCCACAGAACCTCAGGGGCTCACATTAAACACCATAAATCAGACCACCTGGGGCTCCCCTATGATTATTACAGCTGCATGCTGCAAGCTCCAGTAGAAGAAACGTTCCCTTTTATTGTAAGAAAGTAATAGGGCATAGCCCAAGCCTGCCAGAAAAATGCACAAATCAAAAGCAGGCCTTGCACAAAATCAGCTTCTGATGTGTTCGTTTGCTCTGGATGTATGTGCCAAGCTGACAGCCAGAATCACTTTGCCCACATTGATCACCGATGCTTTTGCCAGCAAGGTGAGTACTATGTGGAGCAGGCAATTGTAAAGAAACACCAGTTCAACGGAAAAGAAAAATAAAATAAACATCTTGGGTTTATCTGTTCTTCTTAGTGAATTGCAGCAATTGGGAATGGCACTGGACTCTCAGCACTGAAGCCCTCTTCCAAGAGCATGCACAGCTCAGAAAGTGGTGCCACAGCCATAACAGCTGTGTTCTGCTCCTATAACAAGTCCCTGTGGGTCAGCAGTGAATCACCCACAGGCCCAGGCAGTCTGTGGCTTCTGCCTTGTTCCTGAGATATATTTTCATCGCTGAGAAAAAAGATGCCAGCTCTTGAGTGCCAGAGATAACAGACAGGTATGTGGAACCTCAGAATATCTGTCCAAGAAATGTGATTGGGGGTGGGGGGGGAAATGTAACAGCCTTTTCTCACTTTTCCTTCATTTTTGCCTTAGTCATCATGTATGGGGGAAAATGCATCTTGGAACATTTTCTCCTAGGAGAGATCTCTTGCCTCAAACACCTGCTTTGACACCCCCATTGCCCAGAAAGTCAGATGTTATTGACATGTCCTTACAAAATCTTTGGTAAGCAATCTGATGAGGAACTATCACAACCATTAGTTGGCTGGAAAGAGGATCATGCCAATACATGTTAAACAGCTTTGGTATGGCTAACCTTTCCACAGAAAGATCTTTTCTTGCTGTCAGACCACTGAGTGTTTGAAACATGCAACCACTCAGGCTACTCTGCAGAAAGCCCTTTCTCTTACCATGGTGATGACATCTTGTTTCTCAGACATCATACACCAACCATGCATCAAACAAGGAGTGAGAGAGATTTAAGAAGAGAAGGATTCCAGGAGACCTTATAGCAGCCTTCCAGTAGCTGAAGGGGACCTACAGGAAGGCTGGGGAGAGACTATTGACAAGGTCTTGCAATGACAGGACAAGGGGCAATGGGTTTGAAGTGGCAGAGGGGAGATTTAGACTGGATGTTAGGAGGAAGTTGTTTGCAGTGAGGGTGGTGAGACACTGGCACAGGTTGCCCAGGGAGGTTGTGGTTGCTCCCTCCCTGGAGGTGTTCAAGGCCAGTTTGGAGGAGGCCTTGAGTGACCTGTACTAGTGGGAGGTGTCCCTGCCTATGGCAGGGGGTTGTAACTAGATGATCCTTGAGGTCCCTTCCAACCTTACCATTCTATGATTCTAATTGAGTTTTTTATTTGTGAGCTTTAACAGTACACACACAGTATGGCAGAACATGTACAAAGAAAACAAGAGGGCTTCAGAGAAAATTAAGTTTTGTTTCACTCCAGCAGTGCAACAGAAAAAGAAACAACAAACCTTGGTAAGTTAAACTGCTGTCTGAAGGGACCTGTCCTAGCACATTATCTCATTTGGTTTAGGTTAGAGGTTGGGAGGTTTTAATACATATATATTTTTATAGATACATGCCCACAAAAATCAGCATAAAACACATGAGCTGGCAAAAAATAAATTTGTTACTTTTAAACGTTAATCTTTCCTTAAGAAGCTGGCAACTTGGAGTGAGTCATATTTGATGGCCACAAAAAATAAACCAAGAGGCAGGAGTCTCCCTCTGTTGTGGTTCAGTTACAGTAGCCAGGTAGCAGTGAAGTAGAAGCAAACCTGAAGAAACATCCTGGAGTCAGTGGAAGTTTTTTCAGGCGACACTGAACTGGCAAAGTAGCCTTTTGGTCTGACAGGCAAGAAGCATATCTGGAAGCCTACCAAGGGCTAAAAGGTTATGGTTTGAGCATGCTGTGCTTTGCTGCTTTCACAGCAAAGGATGGATGTCTGGGACTATCATAACTGAATAAAACATAAATCAGCCATAAGGCCATTATTATTATTTTGTTTGTTTATTTACAACAGGAGCCAGGCAGGCTTTTTGAAGAGCTGACTATACTGGAACCCAAATGATGACCTCAAGCTACCTTCAGACATATTTTCCTATTCTTAGACTAAAATAGGACTTAAAATTCACGTCAGTATACAAGCCATCTGGAAAAAAAAAGGTCAAACTAGAAAAATGAAACACACACACAAAACAAGCAAGCAATAAAAGAAACAATAAACCACCAACAACACTAAACCAACAAGCCAAACACATTTTCTCCCCAAGCAAATTTGTTACCAGAAAAAAAACATCCTGCCTTCCAGCCCATCACCCTGTTTGACAGTAGCTGTCAAAGATAAAAATCTTTCAATGAATTAAGGGAGGGGAAAGGCCAATCCCTCCTAGTTACGGTGCTGTGATTTACATCAGTATAATTATATCTTCATTACTGTGGGAGACTGACTAAACCTCCAGGAAAATGCCTGTACTACATAAGAACTTTTATTTTTAGTTGTAACAGACCTGCTACTATATCTCTAAATCTATTAAAATTGGAACAAACCAAGATTAACAGAAATACAGTGCTAAGCTATAGCTCAGATTTGTTAAATGTTAAACTAATTGCATTGCATTCCTTCCAGTCTTTGAGTGGTAGTACACTGGAACTGGGTCATGACATTACATTGCAAGGGTAATACATAGATCATGTTCTTTTACTCTCAATACTGTCTCCCAGATCATTCTTATCTTACTATAATTTCCCTAGCCATTACAATATTTGCTTATAATTCAAATATTAATATCAGTTTAACCTGGAATTTACTGCACTCACTTTCCCTCTGAAAAGTGCCCTCATTTAATCAATGAAAGCTACCATTCTGAAAGCCATATCTTTCAACACTGAAATCAACCCCCCTTGTCACTAGCAGGCTCTTCAGCTGCAAGTACACTCTACACTGGAAGAAGCAGATGTGAAGACAGGATACGTGCTGCCCACTTCTCCAGAATCACACTGAAGTTAGCCCAGACAGCAACCAAGTGCTGGGCTGCAGCAAGAGCAGTGTGGGCAGCAGGGCAAGGGAGGGGATTNTCAAGGCTAACACCCAGCAATAACACATCTAACTTTGCAACCAGATGATACAAGCAAGCACCTGCAAAGAGACTCACACTTTAACTGTGACCTAAAAAAAAAAAAAAAACCACAAAAAAAAAAACCCAACCTGTCTCAAAGCTGTTAGAGATGGCCTTTGCCTCTCCAAAAAAAAGAACTTGTATCATCAGATCCCCCTGCTCAGCATTTGACTTTTATAGGACTATCTCCCTTACACTTCGTAAGGGCTGGTGTGCACATATGCACGGGTGTGTGTTTGAGGGAGTTCTAAGGTGTCTTAAAATATACCCTTTTCAAGGTTTCCAGATTCTCACCACAGACACTCCTCTCCAGCCTGGTGGACAAGCAGAAATAGTTCTCATCTGGAACAATTCTCACACTCAGTCTCACATGACCTCATACTCTACACAATCACAAACAGGGAAGTGGAGAAAAACAGGTGAAAATTTCATTGGGTTAAATAAAAGTCCCATTCTATCACACAGTTTGTGGCACATCCCAGAATTTTGAGATAAATGCTAAGGTTTTTTTGTACCTTTTCAGCTTCTTGTTGACCAAGTTGATGGAAGCAGCAGAATTCTTAAAACACATTATTTCCACTTTCTTGAACTGTATCAGAAGTTTACACAAATCTACTTAGCATTAGATTCTTACCAGGGATATGTACACTAAGCTTTCATTAGCTTCCTGTAAATTAATTCTTAGAAACATTCTACATCCTCATAGTGTGGTGTTTTTCAGCCTCCATTCCATCAGATGGTGAGAAAAAGCCTTAAAATATAATGCAAAAGGGCAAAATCAAGTGTCTTCTAGATGGAAACTTGTACACCAGTAGCTTAGCTGAGGTTTGTACGGACATTGTAACACAAGTCTTGTGTTTTGCCAGTACCCAAGGGACTATTTCAGTAGATATCTTTAAGGTGCTAATCACCCCCATGGTTTCCTAGAACAGCCTTTTTCACAGCAAGCAGAAAGGATGGCTCCTCATGCATGCACCTTCATCCATATCTTTGGGGCTTCTCTGGCACCCACCCGTTCACAACAAGTAAATCACAGAGAGAAGCAGGATTTAACTCTGAATAGCTTTGCTTTTTCCAATATAACTCCGACCCTTGATGATAGTTAATGTCAGAGGTTTTTTTGTAGTCAATTAATTTAACGGTCCAGATTTTTAATTTGCATTTCATTTAACATTTCAGATTTTTAATTTGCCAGATATTGTTTATCAAGTACTCATTTCAGTGCCTTTCACTGTATATACAGTGCATACTCCTCAGTAATTAGTGTGCAGTAAATTAATTCTCTCCTTGTTCCTTCATCAGATATTGGATTAAGAAACTTCCACTGTACCAACACAGAGAGATAGATTAGGAATTTCCCATCCATAATACCTTTGTTTAATATTTGTCTTGTATATGTTATGCTGCCTTAATGCTTTACATGATAAGAAATGTTATAGTTAGAAGCAGAAACCTCCAATTAATGTGAGTCACATATTTCTTTGAAATTATTAGACTCAAGTTGAATGTGTTCACATGGTTCTACAATCTCTGCTCCTTTAAACAGCCTTGCATTTTCCTCAAGAAAAAAAAAAAAGACTCTTACATATATATACACACACACACATATAAAGACCATGTAAATTACATGATGATTTTTCATCTGCTGCCATGAGGGTTAAATCAGATCTAAAGTAAACACCATTATAGACCTGTCTTGTGAGTTATGGCAATGTGGGCCAACGACCAGCAGAGGTGTCCTCTTACAAATCCAGGGAAAGACAGCACACAGCACACAGCACACAGCAGACAGCACACAGCACACAGCACTCAGCACACAGCACACAGCACACAGCAGACAGCACACAGCACACAGCACTCAGCACACAGCACACAGCACACAGCAGACAGCACACAGCACACAGCACTCAGCACACAGCACACAGCACACAGCAGACAGCACACAGCACACAGCACTCAGCACACAGCACACAGCACACAGCAGACAGCACACAGCACACAGCACTCAGCACACAGCACACAGCACACAGCAGACAGCACACAGCACACAGCACACGTTCCCAGATCAGCCCAAACTAGGCGAACACTGCTGCTCAGAGATTAAGGATACTCTTCACAAACTATACTCATCTATCTGAAAAAACCCTGCAAAAAACTCACCTACCCACACAGTTTTGATGTAGCAGTCCAAAATGGTAGAAAATATCTTACAAAGGATAGTTCTGCCTAAGCAAATCAAGGAAAATTTTAGTGAGTTGTGTGTGTTTGTTTTACTCCTTACAAGCCTAGAAGTTTACAGATGAAATGTTTTCCTTCAGTGACAGGAACAGGTAACACTAGTGATGTGTGACAGGTAGGAAGAAGCATTGCTCCCTCCTGAAGCTGTGCCTGAAATTTCTTAGGTCATGACAAGCACCAGTGCAGGCACACAGGGCACTCAAGTCCAGTTTGGATAAACCTCAGCTTTAGCTACAGAGAATGGAGAAGAGGTGGAGAGAGGATCTGAGGCACAAAAGGTTTTTTGAACCATCTTACTGTGGAGGAGCATGAACCCAGGCCACCTAGTATTGAAATTATCCACAGCCATGAGGATAGCTCATAAAATTTCCCCCTTGCTTTTCTACTTGAACCAGCAAGACACCTGGGGTTACACCTGGAAAATGCATCAGAGGACAGACACCGTTTTTCTTCTCCACTGACATCAAATGCAGGGCACAGAGCTGTACTGAAAAGAAAAAGTCTGCAACTAGATGCAGGAAAAAGATCATTGAAAAATTTGGGAGAACTAATGGTAGAAACAGGACTGTGCCTTTCTTCCCGTCCAAAGCAATGAGTTTCCATTCCACAATTGTCTCATTTTTCTATTTGAAGGCTACAAAATTGCCAATATACCTGTGAGCATGGGCAACTCATTTTCAAAGTGGAGTTGATGTTCCATCAGCCAGACCAGATTATGTCCTCCCAGTCTGCCCTTTCAGAACAATGCATAGTAGTTGCAAGGAATTAAAACAAATCCACAAGCTTGAAAAGCAGGTCACATGTTTCCAGAGATCATTATAACCTCATCTGGAGTTTATAAGCATTTCAAGATTTTGACACCAAACCATTTTAACAACTCAAGGCTTCTGTTCCCACTATTTCTAGAAGGCAATCTTACAAATCCAGTTCACTGATTAATAGAAACTGTCTTCTCACTTCCTGGTTAAATTTACTTAGAGTCAAATATCCTCATTTTGTTTTATCATCCTTTCATTTATTTAGAATGTTGCTCTGCCCAGCCTGCTACATATATTGATTTTGTCCCCTTTAGTACGGGGAGTACAATAACAACCTGAAATAGAAGTTAATCAGAACTTCTCTCCTCACTCTGGATCCATCAGCGAAAATGTAACACATTGTAATTTGAATTAGCTATTCAGACAGCCTAGCCTAAAGAGTGTATCACAGTATAGCAAGGTTGGAAGAGACCTCAAAGATCATCAAGTCCAACCCATTACCACAGACCTCAAGACTAGACCATGGCACCAAGTGCCACGTCCAAACGTGCCTTGAACACCTCCAGGGACGGTGACTCCACCACCTCCCTGGGCAGCCCATTCCAGTGGGGAATGACTCTCTCAGTGAAGAACTTTCTCCTCACCTCCAGCCTAAACTTCCCCTGGCACAGCTTGAGACTGTGTCCTCTTGTTCTGGTGCTGGTTGCCTGAGAGAAGAAAGCAACCTCCTGCTGGCCACAACCACCCTTCAGGTAGTTGTAGACAGCAAGAAGGTCTCCCCTGAGCCTCCTCTTCTCCAGGCTAAACAATCCCAGCTCCCTCAGCCTCTCCTCATAGGGCTTGTGCTCGAGGCCTCTCACCAGCCTCGTTGCCCTTCTCTGGACACGCTCAAGCACCTCAATGTCCTTCTTAAATTGAGGGGCCCAGAACTGGACACAGTACTCAAGGTGTGGCCTAACCAGTGCAGAGTACAGGGGGAGAATGACCTCCCTGCTCCTGCTGGCCACACTACTCCTGATGCAAAAAGCTTTGTTTAAGTACTTCTGCTTTGTACATCTTTCATGAGTTGCTAAGACTTTCTATAATCTGATTTTCTAAACACCAAAGATAGAGTGAGGACAACATCTAGTATCTTAAGTAGTTTGTACACAGATTAAAATATTACAGTATACAAGGCTCTGCAATACTGGGGGCCAAGCTGTATGCTCCATATTGATGCATGAGGTGCAAGAACAGTAGTAGTGGTGCTTTTGGGTGTGATCATGGACACAAGTGTCTCTCTGTTCCCCTGCTACTTCTGCATTACCAAACAGTCAACAACATCAAGAAGGACATGGAACTGTTGGAGTTAGTCTAGAAGAGGGCCATGAAGATGATCAGAGGGCTGGAGCACCTCTCCTATGAGGACAGGCTGAGAGAGTTGGGGCTTTTTAGCCTGGGAAAGAGAAGGCTTCCAGGAGACCTTAGAGTAGCCTTCCAGCATCCGAAGGGGGCTACAGGAAGGCTGGGGAGGGACTATTGACAAGGTCTTGCAATGACAGGACAAGGGGCAATGGGTTTGAACTGGCAGAGGGGAGATTGAAACTGGATGTTAGGAAGAAGTTCTTTCCAGTGAGGGTAGTGAGACACTGACACAGGCTGCCCAGGGAGGTTGTGGCTGCTCCTTCTCTAAAGGTGTTGAAGGCCAGGTTGGATGAGGCCTTGAGCAACCTGTTCTAGTGGAAGGTGTCCCTGCCTATATCAGGAGGTTGGAACTAGATGATCTTTGAGGTCCCTTCCAACCTTACCATTCTATGATCCTGCATAGGAGAGAGTAGCTGAGTTCCACATCTGTACCAGGCAGAAGAGACCTTCCACCTGAAACAATTTCTTATTAAAGGAACCAAACCAAGGCTTGGCAGGGAGAAGTGAAGCACACCTTACCCTTGCTGCAATGACTCTCTAGTTCATCTTTCTGAATGCACAGGAAGTGTTCAATGTGTTCTTTAAGTTGCTGTGGCAAACACACCCTTAATTCTTCAAGCACAGAAGTATTGGGATGTCTTGGGGGGAAAACACTTATGCCTGAGGGGTTTTACATCATTTATGGAGCAAAAGGGTGCCCAAAAGCACCAGGAACATTCCAATATTCTTTCCCAGTCTCCACTTGCTACCAAAGTACTAAGCATTATCTTCCACCTTGGCAAATGGACCTTGGGCATACTAAGCCTAGGAAGTAGAAGATTCATGTGAGATGCTTCATAAACAATTTCAGTGAAGGCACATGACACCCTGAATTCTACAGTACAGTGCCCTTTAACTCCATGGCATGAAAACAAGACATACCTGACACAAACTGACCTTCTGGGGGTTGTAAAGACAGAAGGCTAGAGAAACATTCCTAAGTAGATTCTAAAGAGCAAAGCTGGTGCCATGTTTGTAACCAACACAAAAAGAAACCACACAGAGGAAAAACAAACAAAAAAAACCCTCCTCTTCAGTTTCTTTCTTAATGAAATAACTGACAAATGCTGCTAAATACAAGGTTGCAGAAGTATCTCTTCTCCCTTGCTGCTCACGTACACAAGGGTTGCATTGATGGGTAACAAGAACACAGAGACCCCCCCCCATGATTGGCTAGGACTGGGTGATAGGTTGGACTGGATGATCTTGGAGGTTTCTTCCAACCTGATTGATTCTGTGATTCTATATCAGCCTCACACTCCAATTCACTGTATGTGTTTGGCATGGGAAGGGGAAAGATACCTGAGCCATGGCACTGTCCAGGATTTTGTATATATGCCTAAGCATATATACTTTGTGACTACCTCCTCTAAAAACTATTTGACAATTGATACAAGAGGCACAACTTGGCCCTAAGCTCTCTAATTTCAGCAAAAGAAAGCAAATAATCATCTTGGAAAAGGGTTTCCTAAGGGTAAGACACTAAATAGAAGTAGATCCCTAAGGCTTTGACACATTGACAGGAATATTTTTCTGCATGAGCCCATCAGTTCAAGTAACATTTACCTAAAGGAAAAAAAACCAAAGAATTCATATATAGATATATAAAAATAATCTATAATTTTATATAGATATAATTTATATAGATATATCTTTATATGTAATTCATNTATATTTTTAGTATATTTATATATTTTAGGTTTTTTATATTTATATATTTTTAGTGCATTTTATATATATAACTATATATAAATATATACATAAATATACATACATAAATATATATATAAATATATAAATATATATATAAATAAATAAATATATATGTAAATTCTGTGGTCTTACATAAGTGCAAAGTGGCATGCAGACCCTGCATGTTATATTCCTCTTCTGGTTGCAACATGTTTTGTCTTATAAGAGATAACCTGAACTTTCTAAACAAAAAAAACCCAAAACATTTTATTTGTTTGTTTTTCTTTTTTTTTTTTATCTAAAATATTCAGTTTATTCAGTAAATAGCCTATCAGGATAAAGAGTCACTGAGTATGGCTAGAGAAAGTATATCTTTTGAATTAAAGGATGGAAAACTCAGTCAGGCAGAATACTGGTTGCTCTCAAGAACATTATGGGAACTAATGAAAGAACCTGATTTCCTGCCTTATACAATTAAGTAATCAGCTGCCTTTGGTTACCCCTAACAACTTACACAGAGAAGGGGATTACTAGGCAAACAGACTGCAGCATTTCAGAATACACAGTCAACAGGAATGCTGAAATGACATGCATTCCCAGGGGAGTCACCACCTTTTCAATTTTAAGAGAAGGAAGTGGAATTATTGAAAATTTAGGACTTGGCAGACCTTTACAGAAGTGTTCTGCCTGATGTAATGTGCACTATCAAAGCTGAGTGCAAAAATAACCCTTACCATCTGCAGAGCGTTTCTTTTGCTACCTATTCTACAAGACACACTGAATTCCTGATCTGGTTGAAGTGAAGGAATGCTCAGATAAAACTGTCTCACTCCAGAATAAATTCCTGTCATCATGCACTCAATACAAAGCACTATGTCATGGCATACTGCAGTGAGAGAACAACACAAAACAAATGTCCTAGCTTCAGCTGCAGGTAATTTCTGCAAAGTAAGGAAAATATTTCTTAATCTCTTCTGAGTGATTTAGTTTGCACAAGTGCAAAATAAGCAGTGAATAGTCTCACTCTCTTCCTCAGACACCTGTTCAGGGCAGGGTTTTCAGGCTTTCTGTTCTCAATAGTCACTAGAAGTTTATCAGAGATTGAGAACTTCAACAGTAGTGAAGCTAAGAAGCTTTAGGAATCCACCCTTACATCAACACCATGATGAGTGGCTGAAGAAACACAGCTTCATTTTCTCCCAGTTGGGTAGTATTTGAGATTCAATAGACTTTGCTGTCCCCTTTTTCAGCCAATGGGTACTGCTGATAGTAGGACTAGGAATGTCCCGTCACTCAGAGGTTTTTCCTGAGCACTCTGCAGCCTTCTGGGGAGGATGAGGAGAACTGCTGTTTCTCATGAGATCAAACCTGTCCAATAAATATTTGGAAGAGGTAATGAAGATATTTACAATTTGATGAGGTAAATAAGTAAATGTGTATATATATATTATATATATATATACACACACACACACACACACACACACACACACGTATGTATGTATACATGTGTGAGCCCTCTATGGCAGGGGGTTGGAACTAGATGATCTTTGAGGTCCTTTCCAACCTTACCATTCTGTGATATTATATTATATATGAAAAAGAACATGAGCAATAGTCTTATTCTAGAGTGACTGAATGCCCAAAGTAAAGAAAAATTAAAATGCTACACTGGTCACTTGAAACTGCCAGAGTACTAGAAGTGCTGAATGGAATAGTGCTTCAGAAGTAAAGTAAATATTCACTCTGACTTACTATTATCTGCTGAGGCACTAGAGACATATTAAACAAACAGCTGTGCAATGTTGAAAATAGTCCCCAAAAGGATATGAGAAAACTGTCAGCATTGCCAAAAGATAACATAGAAAGGGGGGAAAATGTTGTAGTTAGAGACACAGAAAGTAAAATTTATTGTAAAAGTGCATTGCCTCTTGGTTTTTAACAATGTGAGCTCTCTCCTGCACCATCTGGCTCCACCGTCCCCACCACAGGGTGATCTAATTATTGGGGAAACATTTGCTAACAACAGCACCTGGCTGCTGTTTGGTGTTTAACTTTCCCTCCCTGCTCCCACAGCCTCAGGTTCACAAGGCTTGGGCATATCTGCAGAGTTGCTCATGGATACAAGAGCAGTCTTAATCAGCCAATGTTTTCAAATCCAGTGAATGACTTGGCTATGATTATTAAATCAACAAGCTTTGAGCTGCCCTAAAATATCCCAGGTTTTCATCTTATTACCACCTCACCCTGGACAGATCTGAAAACTGGCTCCAAAACTTTGTTGTTTATCTTGTCCCTCTTCTCCAATGTCCTCAGGTGTCAAAGTTTGGGCAGAGTATAACTGTGTGCTGTTAGGCAGATGGACTTAAAGAGGATTAGGCAATCTGATGTCAGAGGTTGGATTAAGCACTGAAATACGACCTCAGATCCTTTGGTTGTGCTGGTGGGTTGAATTTTGTTGCAAAAAGATCCTTTTCCAGTTCGGCCAAAGGTACTAAAAATGCCACTAAAGAAATCCTTTGCAATCCATCAGATACACTTTCTGAACTGAGGAAAACTGAGAGGCTAAACTTCACAAGGCACCACATCACTGCCTCCCTGCTCAGACCCCAATCCCAGCTTTGTGATCAGGCCAGAGCCCACTCTACCCACTGAACTAGCCATAGCTACCACCTGCCTGGCCTGGACTACCACAAGCTTGTTGGCACAACAAACTTGTTCCTTGACTTGCAATTTAGATATAACAACACATGACTGTCACACTGCTTTTAGTACACACTGCTGACTAGTATTTTCCTGCACAACCTTAGAGAGCTGGGCACTTGGCAATGAGTAGCTCCTCCCTCCCTAGACACACTTTTGTCCTGTCAGTCAGGATCTTCCTATTCCACACTGCCTCCTCTCAAGCCTAGTCAATGAGCAGCTGTGCAGCCAGCAGCTGGGATTCACATGATCAGATTTGGATCCCTTGGCACAATTTAAAGAGAAAGCTCTTTCTCCTGTTTAGACTTGTACAGACTGATTTCTAAATTTCAGCAGAAAATAGATTTTAGACATAAGGGAGTTTTATTTTGCTCTGAACCTTCCCATGATCTGTTCCCATACTCAACATTTTCCTTTGCTTTCCCAAAACTGGAGGCAAGCTTAGCACAAAGAGGCAACAAGACCTGGAACAGCAGCCTTAGATCACAATCCAGATAGGGTGTAACTCAGCAGAGAGGCAACTAAGTAAACTGAGATGCCTTAAAGCAGGCAAGTGGTTTATTTGTACTGCTCTGCTGTTCTCTCAGGTGGAGCTACACAGCTCAGGGCAAAGGATAGGGGACTTGGTTACATCATTTCCACCACAGCGAGACAGATCTCTACTAACTTTCCATGTAGCTCCTCAATCACTGTTATCTGGCAGAGCAGGTCAGCACACATGAGACTCATAGAATGGTAAAGGTTGGAAGGGACCTCAAGGATCATCTAGTTCCAACCCCCTGCCATAGGCAGGGACACCTCCCACTAGTACAGGTCACTCGNCCAGCCTGGAGTTGTGCTTGGGATTGTGCCTACCCAGGTGCAGGACCTTACACTTGGCCTTGTTGAATGTCATGAGGTTGGCCTGGGCACACCTCTGCAGCCTGTCCAGGTCCCTCTGGATGGATCCCTGCCCTCTAGCAAGTCGACTGTGCCACACAGCTTGGTGTCATCTGCAAACTTGCTGAGGGTGCACTGATTCCTCTGTTCATGTCACTGACAAAGATGTTAAACAGCACTGGTGCCAGCACTGACCCCTGAGGGACTCCACTTGTCACTGGTCTCCAGGTGGACATTGTGCTGTTGATCACCACACTCTGTGTGCAACCATCCAAACAATTCCTTATCCAGCAAGTAGTCCACCCATCAAGGTGGACTCTGTTTGCTGGAGATGCTGTGCCAGCTCCCAAAAGGCCCTCACTGGTCTTTAAAACAACAGCCTTAACTGTTGCAGTAGAGAGCTAGTAAGGACACTTCTCTGTTCAGGCCAAGAGGGGTTAAACCCACCCCCATCCCAAAACAAAAATACAAACCTCACACCACAGAAAATGTCAGATCCAAACAAACTTTAGATTCAGCAGCTGAAGTTTGGAAACAAAAAATGTGGGCAATAAATAGGATGTGTGCTCCAAGTGCACTTTGCAGATATATAGGGATGGATGGCAGTTTATATTATTCCCTGAACAGTAATAGCAACACACCTAGAAAGGTCTTGGCATCTTATGCCAGAATTCTGAAAACATACAGCAGATATTTGTACCTGAAATTGCATAAATCTAGGAATGAAACTAAACTATCATCTTCCTAAGTAAGAAAAGGGCATTAAGTGCACAGAGATGAAGGAGATTAAAGAGGCAAATCAGATGAGCAGTAAGAAAGGATGTCTTCAGTTCCTCCCTATGCACTACTTATGGGTCACAGTGCTCACAATTACTTTTCTTACTTTGCCATCTTGAGGTGATTGGACTTAAAAAAAAATCTGAGAAATAATGAACAGTAAGGGATTAAAATGAGTACTTCATACAACTGCTTCTGCAATACAAGAACAAGGAAATGTTCAGTGAAGCCAAAAGGCAGCTTACCTTGATAGAACACATTTAAATGCATTATTTATTGCATCCTATGGTAAAATCTGTCCTCACTCTAGTCTGTTATGGTGGCAATACTGAGAGAGGAAGAGGATTTAGCCTCTGATTTCTCATCTCTTTACAGAGATTATCTGATTCATAAATTCACCATATCTTAGTGTACTGGCTCTAAAAAGCCACATCTCTACTCCAGGTCTCTCTGCTGTTCCAAATTGGACCTTTTTCTATTGCTAGGTTATTCATGAAGAACAAGGGATTAAAGAAATAAAAATCAGACCACATCCAGGAGAGATTTATTAAATTCTCTTCCTTTTCAGTTTTGTTCTTTTCTCACTGTTGATTGTACCTCTGTTTTACCCAATCATATCTGTTCTGTCATCTGAAGTATGGAGACCTCACCAGTGCAGTCACCTTAGATACAGAACTTCCTCTAGAGTCCTATAGTCCCATATAGACAATTTACACAGCTCTTCTGCATAACATCAGGCAGCTGAGCCAACTCTTATCTAAGCCATCAGTTACACACCATAATGTTTTGCTCCTATCTCAGTTTGGGGGAGAGATTCTTTCTTAGCTCCTCTGACTATACGTCCAATTTTTCAGCTGGGTCATCTTTTCTATTACATCAAACATAATATTATCTTCCTGATAAGATCATTCAAAGACTGTCCCTCCCATCCTATCTTCTGCACAGGGAGGACACTGAACCGTTGGAGCCAGTCCAGAG